>PVJL010015787.1:0-23059 GCA_004026885.1 Lyroderma lyra
CGTCCCCCCATCCCCTACCCCTCACACATGGGTCCCTTGGGGCGCGTCCCCCCACCCTAGGACGTTCTCCTCCATTGCCAGGTCGGGTGCTGGCGCTGATTTGTTCTGGCCACGTGGCTGCACACCCCATTCCCAGTCCCCAGTCCTCCCAGGTGCTCTGGGGGCTCCATGCCATGTCCTTGTCACATGTCTGGACTCCTTCACCCTGGAGAGTGCACCCTGGTCTTTCTCTGCTTTCGCCGCTGCACGTTTCTGTCCAGCTCTTCTCTAGAATGTCCCCACGCTGGCTTTTTCTGTTTCCTCACCGTTGGCAGGGAAGTCACAGAAGCTTCCCTACAGGTGGCCCAGATTCCCGTGTCCCATCACCGGTCACCTGCTGGGGGCACCTCCCCAGTGTCTCCGCCCAGAGCTGCCCGGTCCCCGTTACTAGAGTCATTGCTGGGGGCGCTTAGGTCCCGAGCATGTGTCCCACTTGTCGGCCGTCAGTGCGTGCGTGTGCGTCTGTGTGGGCTCAGCGTCAGCTCTTTTATCTGCAGCTGCCATGACTTACCTTGACGCTTGTGTGGCCCCTGAGGGGGCCAGTGGTGGCCCCCCGGGCTGGCTCCCGTGTCCTTGTTGTGCTGGCTGTCAGTCAGAGGCTGGGCCGGGCTTGGCCGTGGCCACCTGGGCACAGAGGAGGCCTCTGCACGTTCCTCCTGACCGGCCAGCTGTCCCTTCCTCACGCATGACATAGACGGCATTTCCTCCTTCTGCTGGGTGACGTCACCTCTCTGTGACTTTTTCCTACAGGAAGTTGGAAGCATCATCGGGAAGGTGATCACTGAGTGACTTCTCTGCCTCTGTCGGGGTCCTGTGCTGGGGGCGTGCCCGCGCACGGCGGCAGTGAGGGTCCCAGGGCATCCTGTCCACCGGCTCTGTGACAGCTGGGGAGGCCCCAGCTGGTCACCTCGGCAGCCCCGACCCCGCTGCCCTGGTAGCCGGCCACTGCTGCTGGGCGTGAGAGCCCAGGCAGGACTGTCCCTCGCACCCTGAGCAGCTGCCCCCTCTGGCTGGCTAGTGGTGGCGGTCCCTCTGAAATAGGAGGGACTGTTCCAGCAGGGACGTCCTGGCCAGTCTGGGAACCCGTGCCTGTGACAGGGATGGGGTGAGGCATCACCCCTCTGGGGTGCCTGGGGTGCCATGTCCAGTGGGGGCTCCTCCAGTGCTCAAGTCCAGCTCTTAGTACAAGTGCCTCTGGGGGTGCTGCCGCCGTGGTCCTGGTCCCCACTTTGCCTGTGGTGACCACGAGAATGGCTGGGTACATTCCTGCCCACTCCCAGGTGTGGTGCCCAGCAGGTGCCCAGATCCCACCCACCCACCTCAGCACCACATGCCCCTGGGCTCACGCGCCAGCTGTGCTGAGGGCTCAGTGAGTCACAGTGTGTGTCACACTCTCAGCCCGGGGCATGCTGGGGTGCAGGGGCCTGTGGTGGACCCCTGAGTGACCCCTCCCTTGTTGTCCAAATCTTGCTTCCAGAAAGGGGAGACTGTGAAGAAGATGCGTGAAGAGGTGAGCGCGTGTGTCCTCGGGCGGCCTGCATCCGCCGGGCGGGGGGGCCTTCAGCTGGAGCCCTGCGTGCTGGGTGCGGGCCAGCGCCCACACTAATGTCCCCCAGGAGGGCAGTGCTGGGAAGGGCTTTCTGTTGGGCGCCGAGGTCTGCCCGTCAGGTGCCACCCGATAGGCCTACGTCCTCATTGTCAGGAGCGGGAGCCAGCCGGGCACTGGCCCTGCGACCCTGACCCCTGTCTGCTTGTGCTCACCTCCCTGTAGAGCGGAGCCCGGATCAACATCTCGGAGGGAAACTGCCCAGAGAGGATCGTGACCATCACGGGCCCGACTGACGCCATCTTCAAGGCCTTCGCCATGATCGCCTACAAGTTTGAGGAGGTGAGAAGGGCCACAGAGGTGGGCGGTGGGCAGGGCTGGGCCCCGCCTCCTCTGCGTCTGGCCCAGGTCACGGCCGGGCCCCCCAGGGACGCCCCAGCTCCGTCAGCTCCTGTCTCCCAGCCTCTCCCTGCGGCCCCTCCGGCCCCGCCCTGGGCAGCCCGCTCGGCTTGGGGGTGGACGGATAAGGGCAGACAGGGGACCGGCCCACGGGCACACCTGCGTGCGTGCGCACTTCTGGGAGTCCCATCCTGAGGTCTGTGCGTGTCTCTAATGTTCTGAAATGGCCAAAAATGGTTTAGAGACACACTTAGTGGTTTTATTCAGAGGCTGACTGAAGGAGGGAGTAGGGAGTGCCTTGTTCTGCCACCCTGTCTGCCTGCACCCCCACCCCCAGCCCTGCCAGGCGCTGAGGACAGAGGTCAGGCCCTGCGCCCCCTGCTCTGTGCCCTGCCCCGTCCCTGGCAGCGCCGCAGCTGCTCCGACACACTCTGCCCATCCCCTCCTGTCCGCCCAGCCGCCCTCTCCTGGTCCGCCTGGGCCTGACCCGGCCTCCCAGCCTCTGTGACCAGCCCCGCCGGCCACCGGGTGCTTGTCTGTGCTTCCCGGCCACGTGCTGGGGCGTGCGTCCCTCTGTCCAGGGCACGTGCGTTTCCACGCTTGTCCTCCTGCTGCGAGTAGGGCCGTGGCCATGGGGCCCGCCTAGAGGCCCCGTGGAGCCCGTCACTGGCCTTGCCCCGAGCCTCGCGCCCGCACTTCCAGTGTCACGCCGTGTGCTGTCGGCCATCGTGTGCACCCTCCCCTCCCCCCCCAGGACATCATCAACTCCATGAGCAACAGCCCCGCCACCAGCAAGCCCCCCGTGACGCTGCGGCTGGTGGTCCCTGCCAGCCAGTGCGGGTCCCTGATCGGCAAAGGCGGCTCCAAGATCAAGGAAATCAGGGAGGTAACAGGACTCCTGGCCTGGTGGGCGCCGGCCGCTGGGGGGCGAGGAGGCGCGGGCCCCATGCCGGTGCTGCGGAAGGGCCCCCCGTTATGTGGCTCCAGGGTGAGGGGGCCCTGACCCCGTCCGCTGGGGCGGGGCGGCATGCGGGGCGGACTCAGCCACAGGGTCGTTCCCGTCGGGAGCGTCGGTCCCGACTCCTTCACGTCCAGAGCCACCCAGCACCCATCCTGCTCTGTGACCTAGAACTGCACCGAGCAGGTGCAGGTGTCCAAGACGGGGCTCCCTGTCCACGTCCGTGTCCTGCAAGTGCCCATCCACCCGTGAGAGCACGCCGGCTCTGTGCTGCGCAGTGGGGCCGAGACGGACGAGGCCCGCCCACGGGGCCCCCCAGGGCACGTGTGGGGGGCCGTGTGCTGGGCTTCCCCAGGCTGGCCCTCCCGCGCACCCCGGACGCGCTGCTGCAGCCTTGCAGCCTGCCCCCCCGCCACGCCCCTCCCAGCGTCTGGTTTCTCCAGTCCACAGGTGCCCAGGTGCAGGTGGCCGGGGACATGCTGCCCAACTCCACAGAGCGGGCGGTGACCATCTCGGGGACCCCCGACGCCATCATCCAGTGTGTCAAGCAGATCTGTGTGGTCATGCTGGAGGTACCGTCTGCGCCCGCGCCGGCCGCCCGCCCTCCGCTGGCCGTGGCTGCTCGGTTCGGTGGTGGCAAAGGCTTCGGTGCCTCGGGGGCCCTGAGCCGTGTGGGGCCTGGGCACCGGGAGCGGGACCCAAGTCCCTGATGAGGCCCGCGGCGACCTGACGGGGATCCGTGCTGGCGTGTGGGCGCCCGGGAGGGGCAGGGCCAGTGCTGCCACCTGGGGTGTCCGCCGTCTTCCCTGGGGCGTCAGCAGAGAGCGTGGGGGGCACGTGCCCCTCCCTGCACTCCTGGAGCTGGGTGAAACGGTGCTCGTCGCGTGTGAGGAGCCTTCCGGAAAGGGGCGGGCGTTAGAAACGGAGACGGGTCTGCGTGGAGAGGGACCTGCCTGTGTGGTGACGGCGACGGGAGGCGGAGAGGCCGCGGGGCCAGCCGGCAGCAGGCATCAGGGCCCCACCGAGGCCCGAAGCGCAGGGCGCGGGACAAGCGCGCGACAGCGTGCCGTCTGTGCCGGCGGAGAGGTGGACGCAGCGGAGAAGCAGGGGAGGCCCGGCGGAGAGGCAGCCCCCGGAGCGCAGCGGCGCGGGGCTCTCCGTCGTCACCGGTCTGTCTTCAGCTGAAGTGAAGTGATCCTGCCTCAAAGGAAGGGTCCCAGGGGCTGCGCGGGTGGCCTGGCCGCCTGGGCCCCGAGCCCGAGGGTTTGCTCCAGCGACCTGCACGGCGGTGTCCACGGGAACGGCAGCCCCGCGGCTCGCCTGCTTTGGTGCTCGCCTCGGTGCTCAAGCCCACGTGGTCCCCTCGGGAGAAGGTCGTCTCGTTTCATCTTCCCGAAGTCGAAGATATTTTCCTCAGCGCCTTTGTCCTGAAGCTGTGGTGACAGCTGGTGCTGCCCGTGTCCCCTCAGCCCCCGAAGCCGGGACCCTGAAGGTGATGGGCCCGGGGCCCCGAGGGCTGGCGGACGCCCATCTGAGAATTGGTGGTGGGGACCTCGGGGTGACAGAGGGACCTGAATGGCCCCAGAAGCCACCCAGCCTGCCATGTCCGCCCACGATCAAGGGTCAGAACAGCATGTCGTCTCCTCGGAGTCTTCCCAGGGGGACCAGACGGCCCCGGGGAGCAGGTGAACGTGGGAGTGCACGTGGCCAACACTCAGGATGAGCCTCGGGCTGAGGTGCCACCACCTGCCTGAGGGTGTCACAGAGCGCTGGGAGGCCGAGGGCAGCCACCCCGCCGGGGACAAAGACAGACCACAGCCTGACGGTTGTGTCTGCGCCTGGGCACAGGGACGGACAGATGGGGCGGAGGGCGGGCTGTGGGGCGGGGCTGTGTGCGGGCCCCGCCCTCACGTCACGTCACCGCCGAGGGCTGCCTGTCCGTGTGGGGCATCGCCACACCGAGCCCCGGGGGAGTGGGGACAGGGCTGTGCTCACGGGCCTGTCCTTTGTCACAGGACCGGGATCACAAGCCGGAGTCGGCCAGACGGTCTGGCGGAGCTCCCGGTGCCGGCCGGCAACTGCCATGGGGGGGTCAGAGGGCACCGGGGAGCAGGGCAACGGGCTGAGGGGCACGCTGCCTGGCGAGGGGCGAGGGGCGCAGTGAAGGCGGCCGCTTGCTCCCTGGGATCAGTCTTGATTCTTCGGCGGCGAGCCCCGAGTCCGCGTCAGACCGCAGGGGACCCCAGTGCTCACAGAGACGCTCCTGGGGGTGTTCATCCCCAGAAGCACTGAAGCCCAGACACAGCGGGGTCGCTCACAGCCCTGTCAGCGGCCCCGGCTTCACAGCGAGGCCACCCAGAACGGCCGGGTCAGAAGTCACAGCCAAGGTCGAAGGGTGCGGCCAAGGTTGCGGTGTGGCCTGGATTGCGGAGTTGAAGCTGCCGCCGGCCCCGCTGGCGCCACGCGGCCCTGTGTGCCTTGGGTGGGGCCCTTGAGGGCTCCGGAACTCCCAGCAGGGCTGCTGCCTGGACTTGGGGGCTCCCAACCCAAATGCGGGGCCCGTGGCCAGTGCGACTGGGGCAGACCGCCTCCCCCGCCGGGGACAGGGAGGGCCTGACTGCCCCTGACCAGGGGTCAGGCTGACCCCACGAGAATGTGGCACGAGGCACTATCATTCACCAGAAGGTGGGAGTCCTGCACTTTTGGATCCAGAACGTTCCAAGGAAATTACAGCAAAGCTCACCACGCCTGGAGCATCTCCTGTGGCCGCCCGGGCTGACGCGTGCGCGGCGTGCGGGGTCGCTGTGCGCCCTGGGCTGCCAGCGTGGCCGGCACTCACGCGGGCGACGGGGGGCAGTGCTACGAGGGCGAGGGAGGCAGCTCCCGCCTGGGCGTGCCCCCAGCAGGGCTGGCCTGGGGGCCAGGGCCGGCGGGGCGCGGCGGGGGGCGGGCTGGGGAAGGAGGCCCCCCTCACGGCGGCTGCACTGCGAGGCCGTCTAACGTTCTCTCTCCCTCTCCTGTCCCTTTTCCTAGTCCCCACCGAAAGGTGCCACCATTCCCTACCGCCCAAAGCCCGCCTCCACCCCTGTCATTTTTGCAGGTGGTCAGGTAAGAGCCGACCCGCTCGCGGCCTCCACTGCCAACCTCAGCCTTTTCCTGCAGCCCCCACCGCTGCCCGTCAGTGCACTCAGGTTTTCTCCTCCTCGTGCACGTGCCCCGCGCGCCGGACGCAGAGCTCCCCCGCCCGCCGCCAGGCCCGGGGCGGGGCGCAGGCGGGTGGGCGTGGGCCGTGCTCGCGGGGGGCGGGCGGGCGGTGCCGGCACGCAGCCAGGCCCGAGGACCCCAGTGTAAGGAGCCGGGCAGCAGGACCCGGAGCCCTTTTCCGACTCCTGGGAAAGCTACCGGGACCGCGGGAGCTAGGGTCCCATTCTCCCCGCGTCCCTCCTGCGCGTCCCCGGGGCCGAGGGGAGGGCGCCCTGCATCCTGGGGAGGAGAAGGCGGCCGTGGACCGGAGCCTCTCTGGAGGGGCCTGGAAGGCTGGGGGACGCAGAGGAACGTGGTCCGAGGCCAGGGGCTCCCTTAGGAGGGCCCGCGGGGGCTGAGTCGGGGAGCTGCCGCCTCCTGCTGTCAGGCACCTGGCCCAGACACATCCACAGAGCAGGCCTGTCCCGTCCCCGGGGTCGAGGGACTTTGCAAACGCTCGGCCAGCGGTGCCTGCGGAGCTCTGCGTCCACTCGGCCGTGATGTGTGTCCGTTCAAGGGAGAGTCAAGACGGAGACTTGCCAGAGGGGCCCTGGGTTGGGAGAACGGCCGCCACGTGTTACTTGGTCGTCCGAAACAGAAAGGAGGGACGAGTAACAGGCTCGCCTCCGTTATCTTTTCTGCGCGAAGGAGCCTCGCCTGATCTTCGGGCCGACTCGCACGCACGCTAGGGAGCGGCAGGCGCTGTGTTCCTGCGTCGTCAGCCGCGTCCGGGGACCGGCAGCCCCCACGTGGCTGGCGTGGTCCCCGGTGTCCCCATCCGACGCTGCGGGGCCTCGGGTTCCGCGCTCAGGCATGTCTCCCCACCGCCCTGACCTTTGCCAGCGGCCTTGACGTCCCTGCACTGTCCTGCAACAGCCCCAGGACATGGACACGTCCCCACGTGACAGGCCAGGAAGCGAGGCCGTCCCAACCCAGCCTGGGGGCTGGAGACCCACCAGCCGGTGCACAGGGGCACCGCGGGAGCAGAGGCCCGGAGTGGGTCATGCTGACGCTGGGCGGGAAGGGAAGGAGTCTTACCCCGGGCAGCAGGCATCCTGGTCACCAGCACACGGTGCTGCCCCTCGGGTACCGGGCCCACGGGAGCCACGTCCAGACCTTGCCTCCAGCATTTGTGGAAATTGCCACTGGGCCATGATGCTTTAGTGTGTCACCAGGAGTGGCAGACCCTGGGACACACACTGTCCCCCCCTCTCCCCCAAGCCAGGCAGGTCTGTGACGGGCAGGACCGTGTGTCTGAGCCCGACGGCGCGTGCGTCCCCAAGGCTCCTCCAGCACCGTGTTGCTGCCTGTCCCGTTCACTGGGCGGCATGGTCTGCAGTTTGAGGCCACAGAAGGGACACAGGGACAGGGCTGAGGGTCCCCTCATGCATAGGGACCCCCGCGTATGGACTTGGATGTGACGTGAGGGTCCATGGGGCCGGGTGCGGGAAACCCCGTCCCTTCACACCCTCACCGGCAGCCTGGGGAGGCGGGTGTGCTGTCCCCGTCACTGAGGCCTGGTGGCAAGTCTTTGGTCTTTATTCTCCCTTGACTCCATGTGGTTTGTGTTCTGGCCGTGAGTTTCTGGAAGCGTCTCAGCTGATGGGCCGTTGGGCCAGGGCGGGTGGGCGGGGCCTCTGCCCGGCGGTGGGCTTTGCTCAGGGTATTGGAGGAGGCGGCGGGGCGCACACTGGCCATCGCGTCCTGAAGGCCCCACCTGGCCTCCCTGGGAGCTGTGCCGTGAGCACACTGCCCCCCGTCAGAGGCTGGAGGACCTGCCGGTCAGTCCTGTCGCTGATCTGGGCGTAGTTCTTACTTAATTGGATTTTGCAAAATTGGTTTGGGGGGAATTGCATTTTGAAACATTTTTTGTTTGATTTTCTTGGAGTAAATATTAAAAGTGTTTCCTCTCGTGGTTGATTATAATAATTAGGGATGAGGCGCTCTGTAATGGGGGTCAGATGGTTCGGATGCAGTTTCCTTTAAGAAACTAGGGGTGTGGGAGTTGCAGCCCTGGGAGGAAGTGGGGTGCGGACCCCCACCCTCATGGGCCTGCTATAGCTCCGGCCACGAGGGGCGCAGGTGGGGCTTGACGCGGGGGCCCTGGGGGCCCCCTTTCTCCGGCAGGGAGGGCCCAGGGCCTGGCCACGCGCAGTCCCGCCGCTGCGCACGCTGACCGTGTCTCTCTCCCCAGGCCTACACGATCCAGGGACAGTACGCCATCCCACACCCAGATGTGAGTTTTCACTTTGTCCCCCCCTCGTCACCGTTTACTATCTGCATGCTGCTGTGAACTGCTATGATATTAATATTATGCAATAATATTAATACTGTCCTCCGTGTTCCTGACCTCTGTCGTATCCACGTGACCTTGAATAACCTTTCACCTCTTAGCACTAATTCTCCCCACGTGGAGGACTTGGCCTGATGTCAAATTGTTTAGGTCGTTGAGGCAGTGGGGCTTTCCTCGCACACGGGGCCTGGGGCGGTGGTCGTGGCAGACCACCGCGCGGCAGACGGCCTCAGGCTTTGTCGGGGGGGCGGGGGGGGCGGGGGACGTGGGCACCCGCGGACGGGAGCACCCGGGGACTTGAGCACCCGGGGACATGGGAACCTGGGGACGTGGGGACGTGGCTGAGGCCACGCCCCCTGTCGGAGCCCAGGTGGAAGCACGGGCCGCAGGGGCACGGAAGCCAGCGGGACCGGCCGTGGTTTCCATTCGGGAGTTAGGGAAGGCTGCGAGGCGCCCCAGGGGCCCGCCGGGACCGCTCCCGCGGCTACGCCGGAGGGTGGCAGTGCTAGGGGACGGGGCATGGCGGCCACGGCTTTGCCGCCTTCCGCAGGGCCACAAATTTGCAGCCACCTCGAGGAGCCTGTCCTCTGACTGTCCTGCGCATCCTCTGGAGCGGGTGGTTCTGAGCCAGCGGGGCGCCTGCCTGTCCCTGGTGGTGGTGGTGGTGAGGGGGCAGGGCACCTACTTGTCCGGGGCGGGGCGGGGCGCCTGCCTGTTCCTGGTGGGGGGTGGGGGCACCTGCTTGCCTGTGGAGACCACAGGGGAAGGACGGCGTGGCGCCAACCAGCCAGCAGTGTTAGATGCCCACAATCTGGAGGCCAGGTCACTGTCGCTGCAGAAGGGAACCGGGAGTGGGGGGGGGGCGGATTCTCCTTGGGGAGAAATCCTCATGAAGGAATGCAGTGATAGAGGCCGTGCCGCCCTGGGCTCCCACCTGCCTGTCCCCTGGGAAGGCATCTTCCTCCTGCCCCCAGTGCACTGTTAGGGCTGCAGGTGTCACACAGCAGCCGCTGCGGGGGTGGGGGTGGGGGGCGTGGGGAGTGGCACCGCTGTCCATCACCGGTTGCGGGGGGGCGATGCCCAGGTCTGTCTCCGCCGGAGCCAGCACACCGCTGCAGCTGCCCACGGCCCCCAGGCCCCCCGCATGAGGGCACGTGTCGACACCGCCCCACCGGCTACACCCCATTCTGTTGCTGTGGATGCTGGTCACCCTTCCATGAGTTTATGTCGGTCAGATCTCAGCCTGGGGACAGGGTGAGTCCACTCAGCCTTCTCCAAAGAGCCGTGAGCAGCTCTGAGACAGGTCTGTGTCTCGCCCTCTCAGAAGGTGGGTGACATTGCCATGAAAATGAGACTGGGGTGGGTGGAGCTGTGAGACCCCAGGAGCAGGCGGCCAGCCCATAGCTCAGCACCTTCCCGAGCCCTTGTGGGTGGTGCCTGTCCCGCACGGTCTTAGCCCACAGCCCCGGGCCGAGAGATGCAGATGTCAGCACCGGGGGAGGGCTGGCAGGAGCGCCACGCAGGGTGGGTGCAGGTGGGGTCCGGGCCAGGGGCACGGCAGTGGGCAGGCACCTAGCGGAATGTCCAGAGTGGTGGGGACAGGATACAGAATAGAGCCCAGAGGCCAGGCGTCTAGGCTGGCACTGAACCCCGGGCAGGGCGTGCAGAAGCAGGTCCACAAACCTGGCTCTGACCTTTTCAAAAATGAGGAACTCAACAGTGGCCCGGCCCTTGGGGAGGCAAGTGGCCCCAGAGTCAGGGCGATGGCCGGCCCCGTGGCCCTGCTGACGGAGGAAGGACCGTGGTGTCCTGCTGCCCCCAGCACCTCCGGGCTGGTGGAGAAGAGCATCTGGTGTGCGAAGTCCCCAACCACGTGCTCGTGGCCCTTGTGCGCTCCCAGGGTGTGACTGGTTTGGGTGGTGGGTTTTTTGTGTCGGTCGTTGTGTCGCTCTGTCCATGTGATTTTCTCAGTTTCTCTTACAAGTGGGTAGTTTGGCAGGTTTTTTCCCCGAGTCCTTTCAGCTAACAACGTCTATAGCTGCCGCGTCGCGTTTGCTGGAGATCTGGAATGCGTGGTGGTCGTTGTGAAGGGACTGCAGTGCGGACATCCTGCTCCCCACCAGCACCGGGACAGGGGGCATCTGTCAGGGCCAGCACCGGGCGGGGGGCGGGGCGGCAGTCAGGACCAGCACTGGGATGGGGGGGTGCGCCCACAAATGCTGTTCTTGCAGGTGTGTGAAGCTCAAGGCCATCACTTAAGAGAATCGTTCCAAAACAAACATGACCCTTTGGGGGTGGGGGCACAGGTGACAATGGCCAGGAAGGCAGCTTTTATCTGGGCTTGGTGTTCTCAGTATAAGTTCTAAAGCTTCGTTCCTTAGACCCCAAACGTAACGACCGCAGGAAATGCCGATTTACACGTGCCGGCCCGCAGGGGACGGCACTGGCCTGTTAGCTGCTGAGTGTCACCCGGGTCAGACACAGGCTGTGAGAAAACGCCGTCTCAGATCTGAGTGTTTCTTTGTGTAGAACTAAGTGATAGTGCGCTTCCGTGTCCGGTTCTACAGCGTGCTTCCCGGTTGGTCCTCCAGCGCCCCTCCCCCAGTTGCCCTCCAGACGCTCCAGTGCCACCCGCGTGGTCGGCCCGGAAGCCTCGGGCAGCGCGGCGCTCTCGGACCTTCCGGAGGGGCGCAGGGACTGCGGGCCGCGGGGGCAGCGAGGACGGCCGCCGCCGGTTCTGTGGGTCCCGCCCGAGGCCATGGGCGCCCTCTCGGATAGCAGGCGGGGGCCTCGGCCGTGGGCGCGCAGCGCCGGACTGCCCCAGGCCCTCTCGTCCCCGCCGTCTCTGCCCCGCGAGTTGCTGTCACGAAGCAGCGAGTCCGCGCGCAGCTCCCCTCCCGTGTGACCTTCATTTTACAGCCTGCGGTGTCCATGTCACTCCTGGACTTCACGTCCCCCGATTTACAGGAGTCGCTGAACGCACGCGACAGCAGAACCCGCGTGGGAGGAGAGGGCCCCCCCCCCCCGTTCCATCATCAGCTGTCACGCGAGGGAGTGCGAACGGGGAGAGGTCACGTGCCCAGAGGCGGAAGCCGTGGGTTGGGGGGCTGCTGGCCCCACCCACTGGAATACTGCGGTGGCGCCAGGTGACCGGAAGTGAGCCGCGCACGCGCCTCAGGAAGCTGGGCCGAAGGGAGCCGAAGCACGGAGCACGGGGCCGGGGCCTGCGGGTCGCTGTGGGCACGTGGAGATCAGGGTGGGGCGCGGCTCCCACGGCCCGGGTCTCCCTGCGGAGCCGGTGGGGGTGGCGCCCAGGCTGCTGCCCGTGTCCGCAGTGACCTGCTGCCGGCCGTGCGCCGGGACCCAGGAGCTCCGCGTGGCGGGCGCCCATGGCGCCCCCTGCTCCCTGGCCCCGGGAAAGGAGCGCGGCGGCGGCCACCCCGGCCTCAGCTCCGTCTTCCCCTCTCGGCCCCCTTCCCTGCGGTTACACAGACCGCTCAGCGCCGGCTCCCGCGAGCTGCTCCGCGCAGGCCGCTCCCGTCCGGGTGGGCCGCTCACACCACCCCACGCAGGGACACCGGCCGCAGCACCGACAAGGAAGGCCGTGAACCCCGTGGGCGCCCGGGAAGAGGTCACAGGGGGAACCGAGAGCGTCCAAGAGCCAAGCAGAGTTACTGCAGAAACCGATGCGCCCGCTCAGAAATCCCCCCAACTCCAAGCAGCACAGAAATGGGCTCATCGCAGAGAAATCAAAGCAAAATCGCGCGGCACCGCAGACGGAAGTGAGTGTTCAGAGCCGCCGCAGACCTACTAGAAAGAGGGCGAGCGGCTGAGGGGACTTGTCACCAGCCGTGGGGGGGCCCAGAAGACACAGGGTCAGAGCGCTTGACTGTCAGCCCCGCCGGGGACGAGGACTTCCGGAGACCTGCCTTAGGAGTCTGGCCAGCGGGCTTCTGCGCTGCGCTTCTGGGGAAGGGAAGGGACCCGCAGGAAGGCTGCAAAGGCCAGAGGGAGGGGGACGAGGACCACTGCCATTTCTTTCATCAACACAAGCACAAACCCTCAAAACAGCGACGGTGCGAACGGCTAAAATGTAAACGTCACTTTGTAAAGTCAGCATCGGTGCGTCAGGTGCGTGGGGTTGACGCACCACAGCTAATGGACGTAGGGTGCGTGAGCTCAGGGCGGGCTGCGGGGTTTTAAAATCGTTTCTCCAGTGACCCCACGCGAAGAGCGGGCAAGCACTCGCAGCAGCTGGGGCCGGAATCGGGTTGTATCTGAACGCCATAGGCCGCTCCTGTGGGCCAGCAGCACCCGCCAACAGAAAAGCGGCCAGAAGACACAGTGGGGCGCGTGGCAGAAACGGGGTGACCGCGGCCTCCCCGGGGTGGTCTGTCCGGCGCGGGCGGTCGGATGACTCACTGGGTTGCTCCTTTGCGCAGGTTACAGATCGAGTTCTCGTCTGTGCGCGCGTTGGGCCGCGTTTGCTTTCTGACAACGTGGGTGCAACAGCCCGTCTCCGCGGGTGGCGCCCCCCTCCAGCCTTGTGATTCCTAGGCACCGGGGACAGCTGCAAGCCCGATGGTTGATGGCGGAAGTAGCTTAAAAAGCAGGGCTTCCCCTCAGCACCCCGACCTGCTCCCTTCTTTAAAACATGGAGAAAGTGAGTCCCAAGGAGGCGCCGAGCTTCACTCATAGGGAGGATGGGAGACGCCGGCCCTTCCGCACTAGCGAGCGTGTTTATCCCGCCGCTCCCCCGCCCCCCTGCCACACCCCGTGCCTGTCCGGCGCTCCGTTTGTGGGGACGGGGTGGGGGGGCTCATTTGCTGGGGGCGAGGGGGCGGGGCATTGTTACATAAAACGCAAGCGCATGCCCGGGGGAATCACTGAACTTGAGGGTGTTAGATCCCAGGTGTGAGCAGAGCCCCCCACGCGCCGCCTCTGGTTACCGGGAGGGAGGGGCCTCTGAGGCCGGACACTGGGGTGGGGAGGCCCCTGGCGGCTTCGTGGACAGCCTGTCACAGCCTGCCGTTCGCGCGCACGGACACCCCCACTTCACAGAGGGGGAGGCGCGGCCCATGGACACCAGCCAGGCCTGTCCCCACAGAGCTACCAGGGTTGGAGCCCAGGCAGCCGGGTCCTCCCGCCTGCAGAGCCCGCCCTGCCCCGCCCGCGGGTCCAGCTGTGCGCCCTGGGGGCTGCGGGGACCGTGGGGAGATGGCCCTGCCCTCCTGGGGAGCAGGCCAGCAGACGCCTGAGCAGGCGAAACGGGGGACCAGGAGCAGAGAGCAGCGAGTCGGGGCTCCCCAGGCCTGCCGGCGCCCCCGGGGGAGTGTCGCAGCCGCCAGGGGCTGGTGACGCGCAGGCTGCTGTGCCCGTAGGAGTGCGGTGTCTGCACGGAAATACCGGGCACCGGTCAGCGCGCGCTGCACACCGGTCCACGCACCACTGAACAATGACGTCAGCTGGTCTCCAGAAACGGGGTTCCCTCCCTAGGAGGCCCGTAGGCCACGCCCACTCCCGTGGGGGTGGCTCCCGAGCCCCGCCCCCAGGTGCCCCTGACTCCGCCCTGCTCCCACCCCCAGGGTCTGGCACTCCTCAGCCCCCAGGCCCAGGAGCCTGTGAGACTCCCTTTCTAGGAGGCACTTTCCTGTCCCTGGAAAGAGGGGCCTTTCCGGGCTGCGCGGCCGTGCAGCGGGTCTCCGGCCTCTGCAGGCTCCTGTCCTGTGGTCCTTCCTCCTCTCAGCATCTCCCCGAAGGCGCAGGGGTGCAGCCAAGTCTCCCCGCATGTCCAGGATGGTGTCTGCCCGCCGTGCTCTTTTGGCACCGTTCTCCAGATTCGACACCTGTCCACTCAGGTCACACCGTGCCCAGTCAAGTTAGGTCAAGGGGCAGACATGGCAGGCCACAAGTGGCCATCGGCCCCCAGCGCCTGTGGCCTTGACCAGTGCCACCCCACCGGGGACTCTTAGAACTGAATCTGAGCCCAGGTCCCCAGGTCCCCTACCCGTCCCGCCCCTGGACCCCAGGCACCAGAGCTGCATCTGGAGTGGCCTGGTGGAGCCTGGGAGGGGGGCTGGTGTTCCCCCCCACACACGGCCTGCAGGAGGGGGGCAGGCCGCTCTGGTAGGGACACAGCCCAGGAACCCAGCCCCCCCCATGTCCCAGCGGCGCGCACAGCCAAGGTTCTACCTCCAGCTTGTGGCCCTGCTCCGGGCTGCAGCCAGGATCCACACGCCCCCTGACCCCACAGGGCTGGAGGACGAGGACAGGGCGTCTGGGGTGATCCTCGGCACACGAGGAAGGGGCGCTTGGCGTGGGAGAGCGGCCAGCTCCCAGGAGGCCGATGCCCGAGGGCTTGCCAAAGCACAGAGCTGAAGGAGCCCAGATCCTGCACAATGGGACACGCGGGTGGCTGGTCAGAGCCTCCTGTCCCCTGGGGATGCTAGCTCCACTCCCTGGGTGTCCCCTCCCACGGGCCCCCCCTGCTAACCTGCTGGGAGTCCACACTCCCTGGAATGTGCTGTCGTGCCCTCAGCAGCAGCTGGAGGATTGGGCCCTGTGGGAGACAGGCCTGAGAACGTCCAGCCCAGTGTCACCAAAGGTCGTAGGGTTCTGAGCATGTGGCCAAGTGTCACCACATTTACCCTTCTGCTGTGTTAGTTTGTATTTAAGAAATGAGGCTCAGATGACATAAAAAACCAACTGCATTTCAAAGCCCTCACGTTGATGGGGGTGGGGGACAAGGGGACACGGTGGGTGCGGGTGCAGGGGGGCCGCTGGGCTTTCTCACACACGCCCTCCACAGCACCTCCCAGCACTCTGTCATCCTGGAGGTGACAGGAGGCGGCGTGCGAGGCAGGGCTGGGCGGGTGGGGTGTGCAGAAGCGAGGTGCATCGCACAGGTTCCCCACCGATGCCCGCGAGCTGAGTGACAGCATGGCTGTGGGGCTCTGAGAGGCCCGACGGGTTCTGCGGACGCCTGGCTGGCTCAGGCCAGAGCTGCCGGGGAGCCGGGGACAGGAGAGGAGCTCGGCGTGCCCGCCGGCCACGGCCCATTGGTTTTCCAGGCCAAGTCCTTGAGTTCCGCTGCGTCTGCCATGTGTCCGCATGGCCCCTGATACCTATCTGTACCAAGTTCTGTTACTGCCTTTTTTGATTTGGTGTGACTTGTACTCGATGACAATAACCTTCTTAGCTCTCGTGTCCCTCCTACCCCCAGCAGTTGACCAAGCTTCACCAGTTGGCCATGCAGCAAACCCCCTTTCCTCCCCTCGGACAGACCACCCCTGCTTTCCCCGGTACGTACCCAGCCGCCCTTTCTCACCTCCTCTTCTCACCCGGGGACTTGCTCTTTCCCAACCGCCTTTATTCAGGGCGTGCGCAGAGCAGGTAGAGTTCTGGTTGTCACCTCACAGCTGGCCACCTTGTGAAGGGACGTCTGCCCCCTCGCAGGTCGAGCCTCTTCTCTGCTGCTCACAGGTGTCCCGGGGGCCCGTCCTGCTGGACGCGTCCTTGGCCAGCGCTGTTCTCTCCAGGAGCGAGAGCTCCGACAGGTGGACGGGGTGCCCGTCCCGGGAGTGACAGCCACCCTGACGGCACCTGCTGCCCCTGGGGAAGCCAGGATAAGCCAGTCCCCAGCGCAGGGCGTGGGGGCCATCAGCGCCCCGCTGGGCACCGGGCGGGCGGGCCTGCACACGGCGGTGTCTGGCTGGTGGGTTCCCGCCGATGACACAGCTCCGCCTGGGCGGCCGTGGCCGGGGAGCACCCGCCGGTCAGCTTTTGAGCTTCCGTAGTTGAAGTGACCTTGCTTATCTCCTTGAGGGCAAAACATTAAACCTGTTTCTTCTTTGCTCTCCAGGAGAAAAGCTGCCTTTACACTCCTCCGAAGAAGCTCAAAATCTGATGGGCCAGCCCTCAGGTAAACGGAGCTCTCCCGGGGGGCCAGGCCTGGGCTCCCGCGCGCCCGCGGGAGGGGGCGGCCATGCCGGGGCAGGGAGGCCCCCGCCCGGGGAGGCCCGCGTGCCGGCACCGCGTCTGCACCGCAGCCCCCGCTGCCTCGGCCACTGCGGGAGCTGGTGGTGAGCCGTGGGCTCCGGTGCTGTGGTGCTCAGAGCCCGCTGCCCGTCACTCGGCGCCCCCGGATGTGGCAGAGCCCCTGTCTGTGCTGTCACTCCTTCTCCCAGGGGCAGAGTGTGGGGGCTGCGGTGCAGACGTGGCTGTGATGGGGGCCTTTCGCACACGCGTCCAGGAGACGGGACCCGAGTGCCCTGGGTGCCCTCCTGACCGCGTCCCTGTGGTCCTGGGCCCCACGAGGCAGGTGCAGCTGTGAGGCGGCCGGGAGCGTGGGCTGGCGCACGGGCTCCCCGTGAGGGTGCCCCCATCCCCGCCGCTCTGCCAGCCAAGCAGTGAGGGTGCCCTGCACAGGGGACAGGCGCAGCGTAGCTGTCACCCAGCTGGTGTGCCCTGGACCCTAGGCGCAGCGGGGCCTGAGGGACGCCCCAGGGCTTCCTCACAGGCCGCGTCCAAGCACCCGGGGCTGAGACCTGCTCTGATGCTTGCGCACCGGCCGTGGCCCCGTCTTGGTGCAGCCTACGCGGTCACTGCGGAATTTCACGGATGGACGTTAGAGAGAGGCGTGCGTAGGGTGCTCTCCTTACAGACCTGACACCAGCCCCTCCAGCGTTAACGCCTGCAGATACGCTGTGTCTACAGCAAAGGGCTCCGGGAGACCGCTGGGGGACACAGGCACCCCCCACGGCCCACGGGCCCCACTCCTCCCTGTGACAGCCCTGTGAGACCCGAAGCCTGTGCGTGTGCACGTGCGCACGTGCACGCACACGTGCACACACACGTGCACATGCACACGCATGCACACACGCACACATGCACACACATGCGTGCACACACGCACGCATCCCACCACTGCAGCAGGGCAGCTGTGAGGAGACGGCCCTGAGGGCCGATGGCCCCAGTGGCTCCCGTTGTGTCGGGCAAACGTTGCTCCCGTCCCAGGTGGGGATGTCACCGCCACGGGGCACAGGGCCCTGACACACAGGAGTGTGGGTCCTAAAGGGCATGTCTTCAAGCTGTCCGTTCACTGTCCTCCCCTCGGTCAGAGCACGCTGAGTGGCACAGGGCTGACGCATCCACCAGGCCAGGCTGCAGGGGCCCCTGAGCACATTCCTTAAGTGTCGCCATAGGACGTGGGCAGATGGTTGCACGACCAAGTAATCGTATCGGAAACACCTTTATTGAACGAGGAGCGCAGAGGCTCCAGGTCATCTGAGCAGGAGGGAGCGGTTGGGCAGCTGGGGTGATGGGCCTGCTGACCGCACCCCGTGCTCGACAGGCCCCCAGGGCAGCCAGACCTTGGCCACGCGCGTCTGGTTTTGGGGACATGAGTGCCGTGGAGGAAGAAGCAGGAGGGGGGTGGGGGCCGTGGGAGGTGAGACTGTGCCCCAGGTCGGGGTCGGGGTGCTGGGGGGAGGTGGGAGCTGGTGGCGGGCTTTTGAGTCTCAAAGACATCTGACCTGTGAGGTGTCGGGGCGTCTTGGGCCGCGTGGAGATTAGACTGAGGGGCGTGGGACCAGCGTGGGCTGGCAGAGGGCTCAGGTTCTGGAATATCCTGAAGCTGCATGAGCCCAGTCTGCATAGAGGCCGTGAGCGCAGAGGAGGGACGGGCCGGGGTCCTTGGGTCTGGGCAGAGCTGCAGGGTCCGAGGTGCTGGGGCCCTGTGGGGCCTGGAGGGGACAGTAAGGCCCAGCTGTGGGCTCTGGGTCTGAGAGGCCTCCTGGGAAGGAGGTGGGAGCGTGGGACAGGAAGCCTTCGTCCTTGGGCCTCTGTCCCCGCCGTGCGTTCTGTCGTCACTAATTCCAGAGCAAGAGCAGAGCTTGTCCCCAGCCCTGAGACGGCGCCTCTGGCTGGGTGGGTGCTGAGCTGCAGTTTGTCAGGATGAAGACGGGGCCCCGGAGACTGCAGGCCCGGGTCCAACACGGGACCCCGCCCAGCGGCCCGGCCTCGGGCAAAGTGGCGCTTCACCTGGGAATCAGCGAGCTCTGCCCAGGCCTGGGCCGCGGAGCACACCGGGCAGTGGGCTCTGGGCGGCACAGGGTCACCGCTGGGGGCTAGCAGGCGGCCAAACGCTGTTGGGTCAGGGACACGGAAGAGCAGAGGAAGCCCAGAACCAAGGGGGGACGGGCACCCAGGGGCGGAGGGGCCAGGAGTCACGGGCCGTGGCCACGCCCTGAGGGCTGCCGGGCTTCCTGGGGCCTGTGAGGGGGTGGAGTGTGGCGTGGAGGGAGCTGGGGATGTGCCCGGAACGGACAAGGGGGCCGGGCTCCTGGGCTTCTCTTCCCTGTTTTGAGAGGCGGGACACAGTCCTTGCACTGCAGGCGGGCTAGGAGCTCACGGCCCGCCTCCCGCCGCACTGACCCCACCCGTGGGCCGGGCACTGGGGTGCCACGTGAGCAACCTTCTGCCAGCCTGACTGTCCCCTCGGTTTGCGCAGGTCTGGACGCCAGCCCCCCGGCCAGCACACACGAGCTCACCATTCCCAATGATGTGAGTACACCCGAGCCCAGCCCACCCCACGTGACACCCCCCCTACTAAGCACCTGTGCCCACGAAAGACCCCCAGATGCCAGGCAAGAAAGGGGCCACCGGGAGTTTAGATTGCAGAGCTGGCCAGCAGGCCCGAGGGCCCACTGACCGGGGGCGTAGGTGCTGCCTGGTGCAGGGTCGGACCTCCATGATCGGGTGGCCAGGACACTCGGGAACGGACCTGCCCGGCTCCCCCGGGTCTGTGCACACCTGCGGGAGGTGGAGACGGCACTGTGTGTCCAGGTTCCGGCACCCCCAGCCTCAGCTCGGCTCAGCTCCTCCACACCCAATCGCCCCACCACCCCGAATCCTTGGTCACCCCAAGAACGTCGCCTCAGGTTCCACACCAGGACACCAGGGCGTGGGCTATGTGTCCTGCAGGGGCAGCTGCCCGAGCCACAGGGACAGGTCACCGTGTGTGGGCTGTGCCTCTCCCGCCCTAGAATTTGGCGTGCAGGAGCCTCTCCGCATTGCCCCTCACCCCAGCCCGGCAGGAGCGTCTCCCCCTCAGTGGACGAAGCCCAGGAAGCCCAGGTGGCGCCCCTGGGGGGCCCGCCTGCTGGAGAGGGCACCAGGGTGGGCCCCCACGCAGCTGCAGGCTGGGCTCCAGCGTGAGGACATGTGGCCTCGTGTCCTTGTGTCCTTGACACGCCCTCCCACCACGGCCGGTGCCTGGTGTCGGTGCCCACACGGCCCACCAAGTCCCCGCGCAGCCCACCAAGTCCCTGCGTGGTGGTGGGCTCCTCCTCCGTGGCCCCCGCCGCGAAGCACTGGTCCCCCAGCCGCCGCTGCCTGCGCTGATGTGGGCCTTGGCCTTAAAACTGAAACAGACTGAAAACGTGCGAGGACAGCTGGTTTGCAGAGCGGGCTGGGGGCGCTCCATTCCCGTGTGCCCGGCAGGAGGGTCCCGTGCTGGGGGCCAGCACCTGTGCCCCCAGGGCCTCCTGCCACCTGGAGAGAAGGAAGTAGAACACTTACCTGTCATCTCGGCCATTTCTGTCTCTTGGTCAAGGTTAGATCAGGCAAAGGGAAGTGGTGCCAACACCATGTCACCACGGCCCACTGCAGGGAGGACCTTGGGGTGAACGCGAGGACCTGAGTGGCACACAGGTTTCGCAGCACGGCCGGCCTGTCCCCATGGCCACGGGGCCCAGAGCCCTGTGTGGAGCGGCCTGCAGCAGCTGGGCTCGGACTCTGTCTCTGACCGTCACCGCTGTGCCCTCACCGCCAGTCGCACAGCTCACCTCACTCACGTCCATATGACTGTGGGGACCCCCCCGCTCAGGCCCCTTTCCCTGGTCCTGACCCCAGAATCCCCTGCGCCTGCCGCTGGGACAGGAACCTGAGGGCTGGCTCCAGGGCTCCAGGAGGCGTGGGGGGGCCGTCTGGGTAGGAGGGGCTGCGTTGTTTGAGAGACCCCTTTGGCCTTTCTTGGAGGTACAAAGGCTGAGGACCACTGGTCAGGGCTGGGTGTCCGAGGGCCCAGGGATCCCGTGGGACCTACGCCTCGGGCCGCAGGGCTGGCCCAAGCCCGGCGGGGCTGCCCTGGACGAGATGGGGTGTGGGCGGCCAGGGGCCACACCGACGCTGTGGCTTCTCGTTAGCACTCAGACCGCACGGTTTCGTCCGGAAGGGAGGTGTCAGTGTATGTGAGAGCGGTGGCTTAGACCTCAGGTCGGCTGGGGGCAGCTCAGGGCCCTGGGGTGAAGTCCCAGGACGGGAGACGCCCTGCGAGGGGAGCGGGCCGGGGTTCTCACGAAGCAGGGAGACGAGACGGGACGGCGTGCCGAGGGCGGCGTCCTCAGACGGCTCCCTGGAGCAGAGACGGCGCGCTGGGCAGGCTCCACACTGAAGTGCAGGCGTGCAGGGCGGGCGGGTTTGGTGGCCGAGGAAGGTGTGAGGACGGAAGGCGGGCCTCGCGGGGGCGGCCTCTCCGGGGGACTCAGCTGACCCCCTGTTCTCTCTCCAGGGGCCCTGGACCCTGCTCAGCAGGCCTGCCACTCACCTGCCTTGCTCGGGACTCCCAAGCCAGCGGGGAGGCTGCCCTGCAGGGGCAAGGCCAGGACCTCAGGCTGGGCCGTCCCCTCAGACGTCCCCCGGGGCTCTGCATACTGTGTTCGGGGCTGCCGTGGACACTCCGCTGAGAGATTCGTCCCTCCCTTTTTCTAGCTAATAGGCTGTATAATTGGACGCCAAGGGACCAAGATCAATGAAATTCGACAGATGTCTGGAGCTCAGATCAAAATTGCCAATGCCACAGAAGGGTCATCGGAGCGTCAGATCACCATCACAGGGACCCCAGCCAACATCAGCCTTGCACAGTACCTCATCAATGCCAGGTGAGCTCTGTGAGCGACACGGGCCACGGGCGTCCCCACACAGCCACAGGGCCTGTCACCCTGAAGAGCCTTCAGTGAGGGGCCTGGAGCACCTCCAGCAGGGCAGGGGCTACGGCGTCACAGGCCTGAGGTCAGCCACACCCCTGGGCTAATGGACACTTAGCATGAGGGTTCTACAGGCTCAGAGAATCGTGACCCGGTCAATCTGCTCCCAGACGTCCTGTGGTCATAGGCACCCGCCACCGAGACGCTGCAGAGCAGGGCCCTGGTCACGTGCTGGGGCCCGGCCAGGACACACAGCGAGGGACCCAGAGCCACGGACGACTCTGCTGGCCAAGCCCAGGCTGCTCACCTTGGCCTCCCCGGCCAGGGCACGTTGGAGAAGGCGTGACCACACCCAGGGAGGCGGGGTGCGGGCCTGACCCCCTCCCTAGCGCAGAACGTTGGGGGCTGGAGGGAGGCCCAGGCGGAGGGGAGGCAGCCCTGCCCCTGGCGGTCGTGGCCCCCTGATTGTCCAGTTTGTTCCATCATGCCCCCAATATACGGTGACAAGCACGTGGGCCCCGGTGGGCATGGAGGGGAGACCCTGTGGCTGGTCCCTGGTGCATCCCCTCTGCGGGGCGGAGGTCTCCGGCTCCAGGCCTCTGAGCCCCGGCCTGGGACACCTGTCCCGGCAAAGGAGGCGGCGGGGGCCAGCGCTCAGGGTGCCACCGAGCCCAGCACTTCGCGTCCAGCCCTGTGGTGTGGGGACTCTGTGACCTTTCCCCCCTGTGCCTTTGTGTCTTCCAGGCTGACGTCTGAGGTCACTGGGATGGGCGCGCTCTAATCCCGCCCAGCGTCCTCCACGCGCCGCCAGCCCTGCATCCCCAGCTCCGCGCTCTGTACAGACAGCCCGCCCTCCGTGTGTCACAGATGCAAATAGTTTTTCTTTACCGACAGCGTGGCCTGTGCCCTCGCGGTGCACACGGCCAGCGAGCACCCCACCGCTCCAGCCGCGTGGGCGCTCCAGGACCCCCCAAGGGCACCCCTGCTCCGTCGCGCGCATGGGCATGCAGCGTCCGTCTCCGTGCTCGGGGGCGTTCCCACCTGTGACATTACAAGTGTTGTCCCTAGTGTCCGTGTAGCTGTTTTTAGAGTTGGTTTGACGTTTTGACAGTGCTTCCCACACGCCGTCCTGTCCTCACCACCTGGCGGTGTGACTGCCGCCCTGGCTGCCCGCTGACTGTTCCCCTCCCAGCCCACGCGGCCGTGCAGGTATCATGCTGGGGTCAGGGTGCTCCCGCCCCCCGTTCCCAGGAAGGAGAGGGAGCGAGCCGGGGCGTCAGGGACGGGGCCCTGGGCGGCTTCCGGGGTGGCGGGGGGGCGCCGACCGGACAGGAAGTTCAATAAAGGCCGTGGGCTGCCCACACTGGCTCTTCGTCCTCTGTGCTCCTCGCTCAGACCCCTCCGCGCGCCCGAGACCCGGCCCTGCGGCGGCCTGCTGCCTGCGGAGGATTTCCTCCCTCACCGCGTCCGGATTGCTCCCCTCTTCCCGGCCCGTCCTAAATGCGTGGCTTGCACAAAACTGTGTAACCCAGCAGTGAACTCGGTGTGTGCCCGGGCACACCGCTGTGTGCACACCGCCCCCTCCTCCCGTGCAC
>PVJL010015788.1:0-23061 GCA_004026885.1 Lyroderma lyra
GAGGGCTGTAGTGACCAGTGAGCTGCGGTGACCAGAGGACTATAGTGACCGGAGGACCATGGTGGCCGGAGGACCGTGGTGGCCGGAGGACCGTGGTGACTGGAGGACCATGGTGCAGCAGAGCAGCAAGAAGAAGTCTTAAAAATTTCAAACTCTGGTGGAAATATTTTCTATTAGGAACATTCTCTTTTTGATATATTTATTTTTCTTTCTTTTAAGATGGCATAAAACTGTGTATAGTGTACATCAAGATGCACTTACCTAAGCATGCAGACTCTTTTTTGCTTGTATTTGTTATTTATTGTATTGATTTTGGAGAATTTAACAGGAAAATAGGCTCCCCCTTAACCAGATTGCCAGTTCCAGAAATGAGAGAGGTCGAAGGAAGTAGGAGAAGAACTCCTTTTGTATTTTGTGCAGTCATTACAAGAGTTCTTAAAAGGTTAAGGAATGAATAGTTTATTACTTCAAAATAATTAGCGAACTTCTATATCTAGGTCCTACGCTAAATAAACAGGTAAACAGGGGTAATTAGATATGTTATCCAGGAGAATCACAATCAGATGAGATATTAGAGTATACCACTGTGTTTCTCTGTTGTCTCCTTGGACAGTTTACAAGCAACAGTGTCACCCTTGGAGAAGTGGTTCTTGTGTCTGACAAATAGAATTAGTCATATGTTTGGCTCTGATCAGATAGACTTATCATTGTGCTGACAGCAAACTCCTGGCTTTGTATTTATTTCCTGAGTAATGTCATTAAAACCTTGTGTACACTGACAGCACAGTATATCATAATTAAGAATCTTGTTCAAATGTATAATCCCATCTATGGTACCCTCAGGAATAAGTAATCACTGCAATTCGCTTAACCATTGAAAGCAAAACTGTTAAGAACCATGTGCGTCTATTGTGTAGCATAATAACTAGGTCGGTGTCTGACTCCTGGTGGGATTGGGTAGCATTTATTTTACTTTATTTCAACCTGCTCTGTAATAAAATTTCAGTATTTCATAGACATTCTAAAGAATGCCTTCTTCCTTGAGTTGAGAGCTTCTTGTGTCTTGTCCCTAGACCCGCGCTGTGTCCGAATAAAACAGTAACCTGAGCGTGAATGTAGTGGAACTTAAGAATGTTTATTTTTTAAAAAAAAGTAGGTTATTCTATCGCATCAGTTCATGACTCCGAAGCTTCTCACCGCATGGAATAGTTGTTACCCAGTTAACTGGCCTCATGACGCGGTAAGTAACATTCCTGTGCAGGAAATACGGGTTCTGTCTGTGCTGGGCCGGGAGACTAACACCTAAACCGAACGATGCATTTAAATGTTTCTGTGGGATTATTGAAAGAAGGGTGTGTTCACTCCCCCACTTTGTGTTCTAGTCGCAGGGAAGAAAGGGGGTTTCCTGCAGATCAGACTGACACATTCGGTTCGTATTTATTTAGTGGCAGGGCCACCTATCTGGCTGTCACATCAGTCATCTCTGTGAAGTTTGTCGTTAGCCCTGTGTGACTAACACACCAGGAATAAACTCTTGGTGTTGAAAAGCGGGGTAGGTGAGTTGAGGGAAGTCCGCCCCTGGGGCCAGATGCCCACTTCACTCCCCTGGTTCCACTCCTTTTATGTGTGACACGCATCCGGCCGTTTGCCCCCGCTCACGCTCGGCTCGCGTGCAGGACAGGTAGCGGGCTTTGGAGTTCAGGTCCGTTCTGGGGTTTGCGCTGTCGCTCTTGTATCCCACACCGTCACAGACGTCCGTGAGAAAGTCACACCGGCTTTCCTGTGAGCCCTCAGGATCCTCGCCGTGATGCCCCGGGCAGCCAGGCCAGCCCCTGCCGCTTTGCCGTCCCTGGCTGTTGCGCGTGGGTTTGGGGGTGAGGAGGCCTGGGATCACGTATCGGCTGTGCTGCTCACTGGCTTCATGGTCCTGGGAAAGCGCTCCAGCCTTTCTGGTACTGACCTTCCTCTCCTGTAACGAGTGGGACGAACAGGTACTTCATAGGGTTGTTGGGAGAGGCAGACTGAGCTCAGATTAGTGAAGCCTGCAGTGCATAATGCGTGGTAATGACAAATAAACGATAGCGTTCGTTATTTGGGAGACCCGCTTATGGTGTCACCTCATTGGATTGAGCAAACTGCTGTGTTTGTCAGTATCCCAGGGGCATTGACTATCCGTGAGGGTAGAGGCCATGGAACCCCATCCCAGCGTTTCAGAGCACCTGGCTAATGTTTGATACAAAGTAGGATTTGTTGAAAGCTGTCGTGAGCACGCCACCCGCCATGGTTGCCCTGGACTCACACGATTCCCGTTGCACTCTTCGCCTCCAAACAAAATTTAGCCGCCGTCTCAATGCACTGGGTGCAGTAGTAATCCAAAGTTCGTGGGGTGGTAAGTTGGGCACCTTCAGGATCGCTCCCTCATTAGCAGTCCTTGCCTGACTCAGGCGAAGGGCGTGTTAGCAGAAGGAAGCTTTTAAGAGGACACGCATACCGTCCCCTTAGCTTGTGACGGCTCCGTGAACTTGGATGTACGGGTGTTCTGTCTACTCATACAGTTCTTCGTTTTGAACAGTTTCCTTGTTTTGTTGTACTGTAAGTTTCTTCCATGCCTGAAATTGTCCATTTTATTCTAAGGTACCAGTGGGAGGCATCCTTGAATTCTAGGATGCATGTGAACGCAGAACATGGTGGTCACAAGCCCCTTTCTTGATACACCATAGAATACCTGAATCAAATTGGAATGCACAGTTAATACATTAATAAATACCAAAAGACAAGAAAAAGGACATGAATACCAGGAATGTTACATGTAGTTTAGCTGAGAAAGCGTGAGTCTCCCACGCCTCCTGCAGCTGCCTCACCTCACCCCGGCCCAGAACCTGTACTCCCTAAGCTCCAGCCGGCAGCAGGCGATGCCGTGGCCCAGGCAGCTCACCTCGCTTGTGGCTTTTCGCCATACGGGAAACCCCAGCCTGTCACCCAGGAAATGGTGTGGCTCCTGGTCTGCAGCGGACCCGGTGTTCTTCCTCGAGTTTCTGAAGTCCAGTTACAGAGCTTGGCGTTATCCACTAGTGACACAGGCAGGGACATCCTCCCTGGCACAATATGCACTAGATGCCATGTAATCACACCAGTGCTGTAGTCCGAATGTTTGTGTCCCCTCCCCAGACCCTTACGTTGAAGTTCTAAGCCCCTCAAAAACGACGGAGTTGGTAGGTGGGCCTTTAGGAAGTGATTAGGTCATGAGTGTCGTGAACAGGATTAATGTTCTCCTGAAAAAGGCTCCTAATGTCCTGCCCCCATGTGAGGACACACGAGGAAGTCCGGGCTGTGGAACAGAAAGAACACCCTCACCGAAACGCAGCGACGCCGGTGCCCCTGTCTGAGACGTCCCCGGGCGCTGAGCGCTGAGCGCCCGTCGTTTGGGAGCCACGCAGCCTGCGATGTTGGGTTACGGCAACCTGAGCGGTCTGGGGTGCAGGGCGAGGTGGTGCCGAGCGGTCTAAGGAGCGCCCCCACCACTTCAGGGCCGCCATTTCTCCCTCGGGTCGTTATCTTATTTGGGCGAACAGTTTGACGAGGGGGACTTCCTCCCACAGTCTTTAACACGTGGCTTTCCAGGTTGTCGTGGTCACCCCAACCCCAACTCGCTGGAGCGTGGACGAGTTTACGGGCACACACCGTCCCCACTCACAGCCGTGACCTAAAAGCCCTTCTCACGGCTGCACACACGGCTGGGAGGCGCAGCTGCAGCCCGGTGTGTGCCTGGGAGGCGGCGGTGTGCTTTGACGAGCGTCCCGCAGCCTTTGCCGCCGTCACCACCTTAATGCGAAGAGCCCGAACCTACACGCGCTCCGGGAATCGCCAGGCGCTGGCCGTGCGCAGGCCCGTGGCCCGGGCTCTGAGGGCTAAGTGCCTGCCTTAGCCATATTGCCAATCAGCGGAAGATCTTAGGGGATCCAGGCTCAAGTCACCAGTGTGTGTTTTTGCTAATGTCATCTAGTAATAGCTGTCTAATTTGTCACGCGCAGTCACTCCCCAAAGCAGGTCTGCGGTTAATGCAGATAATGAGTATGTATAGGTTCATTCAGAATATTTCACAAACACTGCTTTCTCTTGACTCACTGCTGGTATGGACGCCGCTGAAACTGTTAGTTTAATTAGAAATCATTCCAACACCGTTCATTTTACCTTTATTTGTTGCTAGTAATTAAGATCGTGAACACATTACAAAGGAAGTGAAGTTTACTTGACACACATTCTCTAGCCTCCTCTGAAAGAAGTGATAGGTAGAATATGGTGATAATGTCCCTTGTGGTGTTATTGAAGAATCACTTATATTTGACTGCACTGCATAAATATGGCAAATACACGTTTAAAACATTCACGTAAGACAACCTTGTATTAGGAAGCCCTCTTTTTCATTTATATTTCTTAACTGCTTTTGAAATGTAAGTGATTTGTTTTCTATTTTAATGATGAAAAAAAAAATAGTGTCATTTCTTTCATTCCCCATATCCTGGAAAGCATCCAAATGGTACAATAGTAATTTATGGCCTTTCAAGCTCCCCGTGATCCAATTAAATCCCTGTGCCTTCTGATTATTTTAATTGTTATTTTGTGTTGTGATGGAAAGCTCTTAAGGTATCGCAAAGGAGAGTGGTGAGAGAAAGGTGAGAGGATTAAACAGTAGAATAATTTTTTAAAGTTGAGAGGAACCTGTTTAAGGATGAATTCATTGTATCACGTAGCATTTTGAGCAGAAGTTTATGCCCCCATTCGCAGTCTCCGATATTTCTCTTTTCCCAAGCATCCTGCACCCTTATGACAATTTCTGAGGTCCCTCACCGTGACCCAGGTAGCACATTTTCTTTGGCTGTGGCTGAGCCCTGGACTGGAGAGGGCACGCGGGATCAGCTGCTGGAGCGTGTTGACATTAGGCAGACTCAACTGAGAGACTCTTTGGTGTAGACAGAGAGAAGAGATGGAGAAAGGGATACTGTGGAAGGTGTGTGCGTGTGTGTGTTGGTGTTGTTCTCAAAAGAATTCTTGCAGTTGTACGAAGACAGAAGTGAAAAGCCCTATTTGAGAAAACTCAAAGGCTTTGTGTGACTGACATGATCAACTCTACAAATACACGGAGACGAGGGATGATGGGCTGAGGAACAAGCTGTGTCAGTGCACAGTGCTGTCCTATTTATCAGCGTCATTGAGGATATGATGCTACTGCTTGAACACTCATTTCTTTATTGGTGTGGAAAAAGAGTGACGCTCTCCTATTTCGTTTGTTCGGCAAACTTACTGAACTCTGCGAGCCAAGTGTTGGGCCCAGATACGATGTAGACACAATTTCTACCCACATGGAGTTCATGATAGATTAAACACATTCTTTAATGATGATTTTGTGGTCATCATCAGGTTTGTTACTCTCATGAGGACCAATTATGACAGTTTCAGGAATATACTGGTGCTTTCAAATTCTTGATATTTGGTAGAGATTTCTGTGTTTACTAAGTGGCCCTACAACTTTGCATTTTATACTTCCTTAGAATCTTCATTTCTTGTTAAGATACTGTTCACTCCTTCTGATGTGCTACCTCACTCTGTCTTAGTCTTACTGCACATTAGATCACTCTCTGCATTCCACAAGGAACTTCTCATCTTGTTATTGGAAGGCAGGGCAATGTAGTTAACCTACATTTTTGTAGGGTCTTCATGTAATATCACAGAGGGGTCATCAGACGTGTTATGCAAAGGGCCAGATAATGGATATTTTAGGGTTTGGGAAACACCCAGTTCTCTGTTATATATTCTTCGTTTTCCTTTGCAACCCTTTAAAAATGTTAAAACCATCCTTAGCTTGCTAATAATACAAACACAAACAAACAAACACAACAGGGCGTGACCTAAACTTGGCACGCAGGTTGTATTTTGTCAACCCCTAACCCCAGTTATCAGCTGCAAAATCAGCAAAATTTGAAGTTCAATTGACCCTGAGTTCAAGTGATTTTTACCTCCAGTTACAGAGTAGAATAGTAGGTAGGAGGAAGTAGGAGAGATGTAAACGTGGAAAGACAACCAAATGGATCGTCGGTCTGCAGCAAATGAAAGATTCATATATAAACAAACCAAATGGAGACACATTTTAGCTAAACTATAATTTGCTTCATAGATTTTTCAATTGTAATAAATGTGCAGATGAGCTCTATATTATAAACAGCATCTATAAGTTAATGTTTTTCACTTTGAGAATTATTTTATCCCCAGACATTACAAAGCTTAGGATTCTATTGGTAAAAACAAACCCCCCCAACTTCCTTTGTGATATTTTGTAAAGTGGCTGCTACATTCAATCCTTGAAAATTGCCCTGTATTTTGGTACAAGAAATCATGTGACATTCATTGTGAAGGCTTTACAGATCATCTCTAAGTGGTAGTCACTGAAATTTTGTGTTGTTGCAACACCACTCTGGCAGAGATGAGTGCGCGGCCTGGATGAGGCTTTCATGTGGGGAAATGGCGTAAGCCCTCGGGTTCTTCGCTGGCCTCCGTAGCACTGAGAGTGCTAAGCGTAACGTCCACGGGTGGCCTTGACCTGCGTTGTCAAAGTTGTCACGGCACACACGAAACAAAGCTCCCACCAGGAGCCGAAATGCCCGCGATGTCGTCGTGCTGGTCTCCTTCCATTTTCTACCCCAAAAGCAATTGTTCACGTATCGCTGAGAGGCCTGGAGGGTAGTGTCGTCGTCACGCCGTCCTTAAGTCTGCTGTTAAGCTTCACGGCAGACCAGCTCACCTGGAGGACCTTTCCGGAGCCCGTCCCTACCCTGCACGTAGGTAACACGTGACACCACATTTTGGGGGACACCGTTGTAACCTACACGACGCCTCTATTCTTAATTAAACTTTAGTTAAAATAAAATGAAACTCCATTTTTTGTGTACTGACATGCCAACTTCGGATTCTCTGCCGCGACACTGCCGCCAGCTGTTGAACCCAAGTATGACGAGGGGGAGTGCACAGCTGGGCTTTCCAAACTTCGTTCCGACGTTCTTTGCGACGTGCCGGTCGCCTTTTCCCAGGACGTGTCATCCCCCGACGCTTGTCCACTCCTGTGGGCATGGAGCCTGCCTTCCTCAGCTGTGAGTCTGTTCCTGAAGCTCTGCTTTTGGCACTTGGTAGGAGCTCGGTGAGTGCCTGAGGACACCATTCAGCGAAGAGCTGTTCAGAGTGACACACGCGATGGCAGGAGCCCTGCGCCTGCCACATGTCTGGATCCAGGGTCATCTGAGGTTTCGCCATCAGCCAGTAGCTAGTGCTTCTCCGAGTGGGCCCAGGGTGGCTTTGTCAAGATGGGGACAGAATGAGGCTCGCTGAGCGCCGTCGTTCCAAGGTGGTGCACCGGGATGCGCCAGCCCTCACAGGCGGTGGGTCCCATCCGAGTCTGCGGCGGGAACTGAGAACGTGAAAGTGATGGCGGGTAAGCGCGTGGCCCTGGGTTCTCCTGAGGGGGTTTGGGGGGTCTCTGAGGAGCTTGAAGGGAGTACAAGGCAGGGCGGGGGGACTCACACATCTGCTGATGGAAAAAGAAATGACTCTGGGTGCTGAGCGCACAGTGCAACCCGTAGGCTACGGAGAGCTGTACACCTGGAGCCTCCCTAGTGTCACTAACCGATGTCGCCCCAATAAATTTAATTTTAAAAAGTAAAAAAAAAAAAAAAAAAAAAAAAAAAAAAAAAAAAAAAAAAAAAAAAAAACACGCAAAAATGAAAACGCTCGTAGGCGTTCCTAACTAAAAGTAGAAGTCTGATCTCATAACTGTCACCAGATGTGTGATCCTGGGTGGGTTATTTAACATCACTGAACCCACATTTTTCTTTCATTGCGAGGGGAGCAAAACACGTCAGAGCACCCCACCCCTGTGTGTCACTCACGGGGAAGCTACCGGTCTCAGCCCAGAACAGCATCGTGTGCTCCGGTCCGCTCGGTCCCGTGACGAGAGGTGGCGCGCTGACTGTCACAGTAACAGTGTGTCGTCCGGAAGTCCGTGACGGCGCCCCCTGTCTTGTCAGTTTGTGGGTTCTCCCGCTGCACCCCTCCTTTCCGAATCCTCACTGCATTGCTGCCCACGTGTGTGGAAAAGCAGAAAGCAGCTGAGTGCCTGCGAGGATCTGCGCGGCTGTATGCGGTCCGTGGCTCGGGCAGTGTCCCAGCCAGGAACCAGGAGGCTTGAGGAGGTGCACGACACCGAGGGCCTTCATGGGCAGAGCCGGAAGGGGACAGGCAAGCCAACTGGGTTGTTTCTGCCAAGGGCAGCTTCCTGTAGGGACCGGCAGATCACCCCACCAGGGCTGACCAGAACGTTCCAGCCGGAGGGGTTAAGATGACGTCCCTGGGAGAGGCAGAAACTGCAGATAGGTGAGGTGCTAAGTCTCGGTTTGCCGAGGTAGGGCTTAACACGAGGGACTTGGCGGTGGGCCTGTCGTCTACTTTTAAAACGTATTTATTGAGCATTTGTTATGTGCCGAGACAGTCCTAGGCACTGATGGTGTAACGGTGCCAAAAGAGTAAACTATAATCATTCTCATGGAGTGCACATTCCACTGGAGGAGAGAAAGCCTGATAATAAAGAGATAAATGAAGAAGAAATACAAGGGCTGTCCGGAAAGTATCCAGCCACGTAACCATTCTCGTTATATTGACAATAGCTGGATTTTTTCCAGACAGTCCTTGTGCGTGCGTGTGTGTGTGTGTGTGTATGTGTGGTATGTGAGATGGTAATAAATATAATACAGAAAAAGCACAGGATACGAGGAAGGAGGCGGAGGTCTAGAATTTTAGCTGGGATGGACTTGGAGTGGCAGGCCGAGGGGGTCACATTTGAGCAAAGAATAAAAGCAGAGACAGGACCATATAGAAAAGAACATTCCAGGCGGGGGATAGCTGGTGCTGGGCCTTGGGGTACGTGTTTGCTTAGTGATTTTGAGAACAGCAAAGTGACCAGTGAGGCAGAAGTGGAGTAAGAAGAGGGGAAATAGTGGGAGATGAGCGTAATTTTCTGAGATGTCAGGGACGGTGGACTGGGGAGGGTGGGCGCGGGCTCCGTAAGGCTTTGTGAGCCACGGGGGGAACCTGGAGTATGAAGGCAATGAGAAGCCTTGGGAGGTGTCAGACAAAAGACTGACTTCTTCTGATTTAATTTTCAAAAGGATTCTGCCTACGATTGCAAACAGATTATGGGAACGTGCCGATGACACGGGGGATCAGTTAGAAGGTTCCTGCAGGGGAGCTGAGGGTTCCTCAGATCTAGGTCACTGTGACGGAGGTGCAGAGAATGGGTTTTGAAGGCAAACTCATGCCGTGTGATGATGGATTGAAGGGAGAGGATGAAAGAAAACAGATCATTGTCCTTTTGCCTAAGGCCTCGAAAGGAGGCGTCCCCTTTTGTAGTGGGGAACCTGTTGGAAGAGCAGGTTGGGTTGGGGGAAAGAAGGTGGGGCCATTGCTTGTGGTTCTGAAAAATACTGTATTTTCATGTAAAGGTGTCAGAATGATACTGGCTGTGCAGCAAAATCATTTAAAAGTGAATACGACTAATACACAAGGTTCTAGCATTTTTGTCACCTAACTGGACTCCAAAATCATGTTTTGTTTTCAGCAATCCACCCGAGTGGCTGGTTTTCCCCGTAAACACTGTCGTAATAAACATTCAAACGTGACAGTATCATGAAGCCATACATTCTTTAAGTTTGAAGGAGAATATTACATTCATTTTGTTCGACACACGTTTATATTCACGGACAAATCCATAATGTGACCAAAGTCATTATCATGTAGTGTTGTAATTGATGGATTTGCTGAGTTTTTAACATTATTTTATGGAATCAGTACGTATATTTCTTTGTATTAGCGTGACACAAGGTCCTGTAGGTGTACCAGAATCAACATATATTGTTCAACTAGTCTGATAGATATAAGAATTCAAATCTATTGAAATATTCCAAGACCTCATCTATGTATCCATTTAATCTATCTATCTATCTATCTATCTAATCAGGACAGAATATATATACGAATGCTTGCATATATCCCTGTATCTATGTAATATATTCGGATATACATGGACACTTCTGTTTTATTAACCTAGCATCAGCATTCTTTGGGGAAGTAATTCCTTCTCAAATTTCCTACCATCCGTGTAATTACTCGGGAACTCACAATATGGTACGCTGTAGAGACCCAGGGGCAGGCCTCTGCCTCTCACTATCCAATCATAGCTCTTCCCTGACAGTTTTAGTACTGAAATTAAATAATAGATAGTGTTTCCTTGGTAACTTTGCCTGTAGGTTAAAAACTAGGAAACTACAGGTGGCACTGTTTTTGCGAAATAGCTCGAAAAGCAGATGGAGACAAACACTAACACAACCAGAGCAGGAGAGACATGAGATTAAGAACCAAACAGCGGACACTCAGAGCAGAAGAAACAATAGATTCCTGGTCGTGTTGCAGTTGCTGGGTTCACTGCCAGCCCCACTCCTGTCTTGGATTGTAGTCACTCCAGTATCCTCATCGTAAACACATAATTTTGATTAAACCAGTTTGTATGATTCTTGCAATCAGAAGCATCTTAATCGATGTGTGACTGTGTACTTCAGTCTAAAATGAGAATATCATTTCTTGTTTCAACGCAGTTACCAGTTTATTTTGTCTTTAGAGTATCTGTGTTGGGAAGCCTTTTTCTAGGGTAAAGTGGAAGAATAATTGTATTTTATTTGTTATCTTGTTTGTGTTCTTTTTGTTCTAAAACTTAGTTGAAATTCTTAGCATGGATCAAAGAAGAACCATGGGGGGTGGCAGTAGATTCCGCCATGCTACTCTCCATGACCATTTTATTTCCTCCGAGTTCAGAAGGAAACGCAGTGCTCACAGTTACTGAGTACGTGACGTGTGCCAGTGTGCAAAATGCGTATTCTACTTGAATCTCATTTTCCTGTCAACAATCTCCAAGGTGTTATTTTTGTTTTATAAAAGGAGGAAACAGAGAACTAATTGGATTTCTCCCCCCAAGGTCTCACACTGTTGACTGGAAAAAAGATGTAGAACTCCAATAACCACTACAATGTATCTTATCATGGGCACAGAAATTTCCAGATCTTGTTGCATAAATAGGCTGTCGGTTGTCTGTCAATATAGCCCCAAAGTACTCTTTCCAGTTACAATTGTGCCAACCCCACCTCAGAAGGATGAAAATTAATGTAGGCTGCCATAGGAGTTGATTTCACATTCATCTTAATAATCCATTCCAGTATTTGACAATTCAATACATCCAATATTTAATGACTTTGGGCTTCAGGAGGTTTTGATATTACTCTTAATTCTCTAAAGAATATTTTTTCCCATTATGTGTATAGTGGAAATGGGGGAGAAATGGTTACCATAATATAAATAATGCCTTTTCACATCACTGTGACGCACAAGAAAATCACACTTTCTGTCACCCTTAACCGAGTCCAATCAGTTTCTTCATTCTGCTAGTAGCTCCCGTTTCCCACGCTTGTGGTCATGGAAATGGCTTCCTCTGGGTCCTTACCGAGCCGCCACAGATCCTGTCAGTTTGGGAGTCCAGAAGGCTTCAATTGCAGGACAACGCCATGGTGATACTGCTCAGTCAGAAATTCAGCTCCCGCCCAACCTGGTGTCAAGATTTCAGCTCAGCTGAAGGTGTCACAGGCTAATTTTTGATACTAGAATATAAAATCATCAAAGTCAAGGTGTAGTTGGTCTGATATATTTTGGTTGCAACTGAACTCACTAATTTCCATCCACTGTGGAAAAAAAAATAGTGTCTTACGATGTCATTTCACACACACACACACACACACACACACACACATAACTGCCTATAAGTCATACGAGATTTTTCTGGGCAGCCTTTATATATGCACGCACGCGTGCGCGCGCGCGTGTGTGTGTGTGTGTGTAATGTATAGAGAGGGAGACAGACAAAAGAAAATTTACATTCACTTTCACTTTAATCTGAACTCTGATTTGGCCATATCTTAATATTTAGAATTCATGCATCAGGGTAATACCCTAAACTGTTTCATAACACTATTAAGTTGTGTCCATGAAATTCAATAGTATCAGTAGTAGGGCCCTCTTACTGTAAAATTAGAGAAAATTAATATTTTTCAATCAGCCTGTGCTTCCAGAAATCATAAACGAAATACAAGTCACTTACACTGAGACTCTTGTGTCAGCCTAGGCTGTGTGCTGACCTGAGAACGTCCCCAATGATCACGCGGTCAGTGCCTCTGAAGCCCACCTCTTCCCCTCTAAAGGACAAGGGTTTCTGCCTGTGTTGACTGAGAAGGGGACCCATGCAAAATGGTTGCCGGTCTGCAATGGAATCATCACATAAAATGAGATTCGCCTTGCACGGTTTGCAGCTTTCTTGGCCCTGGTCTTGCCGAGAGAGTAATCCTAGGATCCTATGCATGTTTGCAAAATTTCTTTCTCTTCATTGTATCTGAGTTTCAGGAAGATGGGTCATTTTTTTCTCATAAATTTTTGATATCAGTTAATCAGCAAAAGTGGGCAAATTGACCTATGTCCAGTTTTCAGTGTTAGCATTTTTAAAGTGTTTACAAACACTGAGTGAAATGACAGCACATCACCCTGGGTATTTCCTTTCGATGAAGTATAAATTGCTGCTAAGCCCCAACCCACATTTTCTGATCAGTTCAGGCCATCTGCCAGTGAGTCCAACAGGTATTTTTATATTGTGGGTCATTAAGGCTTGATAGACCATTTCATGTCTTTCTTCCTCAGAACTTGAGAGTAAATAGCAGCTTGGGGAGGGGCCCTTCTTTATCTTTTAAAAATGATGCATCCTTCCTTGCACTGCAACCTAGAACATACCAGGAACTCTGTGCTTTGGCTGTTTTAGAGCGGACTACTTTTATGACACGACGCCACTATCTTCTATGACTGATCTCCCATCGGTGTTTTGAAATGGTTTCACTATGGATACCGTAGTGGAGAAATTCAGCACGATGCTGCCTTTTTTGTCACAAAATTGCACTTTAGATTTCAGTCTGGGGAAATGTGTAAAAACGGGTGTGCGTTCCGTTGCTGAGTACGTGAGACTCTGGCTGTGCGGTGTTGAGTGCGTTTGTGAGCTCTTCTGCTTATCTCCATGAATTGGCATAAACGTCCTGAAGTACAGATTTTAGACCCAGTTTTTATCTGATCCCGGTACGAAATGGAACGAGCTGAATCTTTATTACCTCTGATGGGTTTGGCATTACCACATTAGGCATAAAAAGGACAGTTAGGGTCGGCTGTCTAGCGTTGTCGATTGTAACTGTGTATTTAAAGAAAACATGGTGCTCAAGCACTCTCAGAGTCATCAAGCACAAGGCCCCATGGTGGGGCATGCTGAGAATGCAGCCTCGTCACCTTCTGTAATGTCTTAGTCCCCCTGTTTACCCTCTGGTTAACGCATTAGGACTTGTCGAAGGAGAATCACAGCCTACCTGCAGATTATAGGAGAACAATGCAATTTATTTCATTGTTTGACAATAACACTTACAAGAACCTGAAAGAAAAAAATTGAAAAACTGTAAGTTAATCAAGAAGGAGCCCAATAAAAAGGCAGTCACCTCATGTTCAGTAATTGATTACGTCCACGATTGTCATGCTCTTCTGTTCCTCATGTCACACAAGAATTACTTGTATTGTCTTGGGAGAACACATCTACAAAAAGACTGACCTGACCCACAGCCAAGGGAGGAATCACACTGTGTTTCTGTTTGATAACAACAACGAGCTGGTCGCCCTGTCCAGTTTTCTTCTTTCAAGATGTCATCAACTTTACTAAAATGGTGCTTTATAGTTAAAAGTTAATACTCAGACCAAGAAACGTAAGGGCAATGTGTACATTCTCTATTTTGAAAGTGAAACTAGTTACAGAATCATAAGGTATTTAAATACCTAAAAAGGACTTGTGAGAGATCTAATCTATTCCCTGAATTTATACTGAAATAGAGAGGTTTGATTGATCCAACCTGCATGCGTGACCTGCCTGTTATATGCCAGGCCCTGTGGGCTTTGGAGGGACAGAAGTGACTGTCACATTGTTGTTACCTTCGAGCATCTTTTAGTCTTGTAGCTGAGGCAGGTAAGTGAACATTAATTGTATTGCCATGAGGGTTCCACTTTAATGAGAAACACTGGGAAAAGCTTAGGTTGAGATTTAGCTTTGGAAAAGTCACTTAGGACCATTTGTGCTTCCTCATCTCCTAGTTCATTGTAAGAGGATGAAATGGGGTCCAGGCTTTGTGACCAAGGAAAAGGAGAGGCAGCCCCCGCCACCCCAGTGTTTGAAAGGGAGCCACTTCATAGTCAAATTCTAGAGCTAAGACTTAGCACGTCTGTTTTCTGTCAGTCTGAACGACTTTTTAGTCAATGACCCATTTATCGGTTGCGTATGGACAGCTGCTCTGTATATGTGGCATATCTGTTAAATGTCGCAAATTTGTTTCTAATTTTATACCATGCTTACTGATTTTATTAGTCCATTGTCATGTCGAGGTAACAGTATGACTAAAAATACTATTTTGGATTGTCAGATTAGCACGGACTTGAGAGCTGAATCCAGTTGAGCTTCCTGAATGTGACTTCCTTAACGCACGCATGTTACTTGCACAGAGCAAAGCAGTGTGTACTTACAGTAATGGGAGAGTTTTGAAAAAGCTTTCTTATTAAAAATCATTGGAAAATTATCAAGAAATTGCCTAAGTCTTCTCTAATCTCTATCAATATACCCGTCTACCATCCAACCGTTGTTTTTAGCCGCAGAGGTAAGAAAGAAGAAACACCGTACGCCACACACCTGACCTTCTGAGTGATAGGAAAGCACCCTTTCCTTCCTGCCTCTCAGAAGTAAATCCTCACCCTGCCTGTTCGCGGGTTATGAGATTTTTCTCTTAGCCCGCCCCCGTCAACTCAGACTAATAGTTGATCGTGTTGCCAAGAGGACCAGACGGGGATAAAGCATAACTGGATGGTGTAAGTGGCAGGAAGTCAGGAATTAAATAGTAATACCGTGATGGGCCCACGGAACCGGCTTCTGAAGGGGAAATAGGATTGCCATGTCGCTGAACGCCCCAGGCCGCGTTTGCTGTTATTGTTCTCACATTCACGTTCAGAAGTGAGAGCAGGCCTCTCGGCTCCGCGTGTCAGCTTTCTCATTTTCTTCTGTCCCCGAGGAACTGGTTCTTGACCCAGCGGTGGAATATTTTCTGTTCTCCGGCATGGATTTTCCTTCCAGTGTTCTTGCCGTTAATGTTTTTAGGCTCCGACTCGTGCTGTGTTTCTAATTCGGTCAAAACGTAATTGTTTGGGTACCACGTGAGGTATCAGAACGGGGTGACGCTGTCGACCTGGAGTGTGAAACTGGGGCCCCGAGTCCTCTAAGCAGATCGGAACCAGGCAGGTCGGAGAGGACTCTTCCTCTGGCTCAAGGGAAGAGTCCGGGTAACGAACCCGTAAGTGAGGAGAGTCAAAGGAGTGCCCCCTCACGCCCCCGCCAGATAAACGCAGAATCGACAGACTCGATTTCTTTTCCTTTTCACCTAGATCCGCCTGTGGCTCTTATTGTAAGAATTTTTCCTAACATTAAAATCATTTTATCCTAAGGCAGCAGTTCTCAACCTGTGGGTTGCGACCTGTTTGGGGGTCATATGACCCTTTCACAGGGGTCACCTAAGACCATCGGAAAACACGTATCAGATACTTACATGACGATTCATAACAGTAGCAACATGACAGTTATGACGTAGCAACGAGAATAGTTGTATGGGGGTCACCACACCACGAGGAGCTGCATTACAGGGTCGCGGCATTAGGAGGGCTGAGAACCACTGTCCTAAGGGGTCCTCATTATTCTTGTGGAAGAGATTAAACTCTCATGCGAAGCAATGTGGTATACTAGAACACACACACACACACACACACACACACACACACACACACTCAGCACTACCAGCCTGGAAACCTAGATTTCTAAACCCAACTCGGTTTGACCCTAAGTGATTTACATTACCCAGTCACTTGGTGTCGCCGTGCATTGGGTCATGTACAAAAGACGTGTGTGACACTTCACCCAGTGATTGTGAGGATTCGTGTGTAATCAGCAGACAGTGCTGCGCTCGTAGAGGCCAGTTTTGTCTCCCACGTTGCTTTATGTGGGAAGTAGAATATCCCCTCTGCCGACCCGACAGGTGGGTACGCAGATCGTACCAGGCACACACGCAGGAGCCTTTGGGAAGGCATCCACAGCTAAGGAGGATCTTACACCACCACGTGGCACCCCCTGGTCCTCCGTGTCTTCCCGAGGTCTTCGTTCTTAGGCCACATCTCAGCCGCCCTCACGCTTTCTTTCTGAGCCTTGCTGTTGTCATTTAATTGAACCTCTTGATTTCACAAGTTAAGGACCTGCAGCGGAAGCTTGAGAGAAAATAAGTTTTCAATTCACTTGCTCTGGCCAGACTTGGGGGGACCTGCTGAAAAAGTGGGGGACGGGGGGTCTCATCTTATCTAGACACGACCTAGATCAATAGGTTTGTGGATTTGAGCTCCTCGAGACACACCTGCAGGACAGAGATAGTCACGCAACTGGAGTTTGGGGAGTTTGCACGTTTTGCTTCGCACCAGCATCCTGTCTGGAGAAATCCATACTGCGATTTCCCCCGTGTAACCCTCAAGAAGACGAATTTCGGCTGGAGAATTACTTTAACAAACAGATATATTTATGGTTTTTGTTAGTTTGTTCGTTTGTTTTACGTAGTTGCTTGTTGTGTGATCGAGGAGGGTGATCGTTACTGTCAGTTGGTGAGGATATTTCACAAAGATTAAAGGTATTTTAATGTATGGGATGTTCTCATTAGGTAATTCACTTAACTGCAGGCGCAGCAGGAAAATCTGTTGGTTTGACCCTCCCTGAGTAAGCCTGTTCAAAGGAGCATTAGTAAGTGTCCTTTCCTTAGGAAGGATGATGTAGGAATATTATTAATAATGAAATCATCTCATTACAAAGCTTTCAGTGACACAGAATCGTAATTCTGAATATTAATCCTCATTACCTAGTGCTTTTAATATGTAGGTGATTGGAGTGCATGTTTTCTTATACCTGGGTGTACTTTGGAATTCACTGGTTTTTTGATGAATTTTCTTGAAGAAAAATCATGATATTAATTTATTTCTTTGATCAGGTCAAGAGAGATTATATTCTCATTAATTGATTTCAGTGTTCTGATTGGAATGCTCTGGTTTGAATAAACATAATCACATCATAATTTTATGTAACTTTTCTTTTTACTTAAGCAAATAAAAATTATTGCCTTTTAACATTCTGCATTAAATGTTAATTTAATTAAATAAAATCTGAAGTCTACTTCCTTAACCCTTTCCCCGTGTTAGTAGACTTCAAGTTTCTTTTTTCAAAATATGTCAAGAAGTTACAAAAAATAAAAAGCTGATAATTTGACTGTTTTATGCATTTAATGATAACATTTTGAGTTGCTTTGTATATAAATGATATTTTAATTTTAAATTTTTGTTATAGGGTAATAAAGTTACCATTATATTAAATTTTAGCAAAAAATACTCAAAACATACTAGGCGGCATCAGTTAGATTTAAGTATAGATAAATTAAAATCTGATGGCATTGATGACATAAAGTATTTATTGCAAAATGTTACACAACACGGCATACTTTGTTGTTGGTAGTGCAATCCACAGGAAAACACATTTAAAAACCTCATAAATAGAGAAAAGTTTTTTGAGCCCGTGGGGTAAACTCGAAGGCCGCCGTCAGCGGACGGAAATACTCATTCAGAGACATCGCTCCAAAAGGTTAAGATGAGGTTGGACTTCCTGCCTTTTTACTCTTAACCGTTTCTGAAGCACAGAATGACAGTAGAGCTCCGAAAGAGAGACAGCGCAACTGTTTTACACTGTCTTTTCCGACTTTGTGGACTTGACTGTCCTAGGCCGCTGGTGCTCCTGTAGAATGCAGCCCCGTAGGCAGGGCGGCTGCTGCACGTCGGGGTTTGGGTCCTCACCGTTCTGGCGGCTGGGCTCTGAGCTACCGGGACGGGTGGACTCTGTGTCTGGTGAGAGCGCACTTCCTCATGGATGGCGGGGCCCCCTTCTCTCAGTCACCCCGCGCGTGGAAGGAGCTAGGGAGCTCGGGAGACCATTTTAATTCATTTAATTTATTTTTTAGTATTTATTACATTTGTTGGGGGTGGGACATCGGTTTGCAAAATTATATGGGTTTCAGGTGTACAAGTTCTGTACTATTAATACATCGGCAGGTCTCCTTCCGTCACCGTGTGTGTGCGCGCGCATGTGTGTATCTGTGTGTGTATGTGTTTGTATTTATGTCTGTTTGTGTGTATGTGTTTGTGTGTATCTGTGTTTGTATTTATGTGTGTTTGTGTGTATGTATACGCATGTGCGTGTGTGTGTACGTGTATGTGTGCACGTATGTATGTGTTTGTATTTATGTGTTTGTGTGTATCTGTGTATGTATGTGTGTACGTGTGTATATGTATGGGTTTGTGTGTGTGTTTGCATGTGTATCTGCATGTGTGTACATGTGTATGTACATGTGTGTACACGTATGTATATGGATGTGTTTGTGTGTATCTGTATGTGTGTGTACATGTGTGTGTATGTGTTTGTGTGTATGTGTGTATATGTATGTGTTCGTGTGTGTGTGTGTTGGCGTGTGTATCTGTGTGTGTGTGTGTTTATGTGTGCGTGTGTATGTGTGTGTGTGTGGGGGGGTCTTTTTAAAAAGGCACTGATCCCCCTCATAAAAGCACCACTGTCATGAGCCAGTCACCTCCGAAAGACCCCACCTCCTCATACCGTCACCTTTGGGGTTAAGATTTCAACATATGAATCGGGGGGGCACGGACCTTCAGACTGCAGTGTTGGCCATAAGTGGGAAGCACCAGTGCTGGTGAGACACAGAAGTCCCCAGACTGCACGGGCGATGGCTGCTTTGCGGGCGCTCCCTCCCGGACCCCTTCGTGTGCGGAGGGTAGAGCACCTCCACTCACTTCACCTCAGACTTCTGTCCCCCTGAACTAGTAAACCTAGTGATGGCGCCAACACCAGGTGGGACCTTCACATCCATCCCGACTGATCCTGCCTTGATTCTCTGATCCTGCCTTGATTCTGGCCCCCAGTCCCTCTCGTGGTCTGCTGCAGAATTATTCCAGCTAGTTTTCCTGTCTCTACAGTCCTGTTCAAAACGAGTGTCTGACCGTGTCACCCCTTGCTTGAACCCCCTCGGTGGTTTCTTACTCTTGGAGCACAGGGGTGCAACCTTGTGGCCTCCCTGGGCCACACGGGAAATATACTCACACTAACGACAGCTGATGAGCTAGAAGAAGAGAAAACAGAGGTCGCCAAACAAGCTCGTCTCCTAAGGGTTTGCGCGGGCCGCATTCACAGCCGTCCTGGGCCACGGCTTGGGCACGCCGACCCACGGCTCCGTCATAGTGCGGGCCGGGTCCGGAATCACCTTGCGCTGCCTGTGTATCGTTCACATCTTCCTTATTTCAAACTAGGTGAGAAAAACAGAACGGCTTTGAGGTGGCCAGATGCATCAGGATGCTTCTTTCCTCGCCGTTTCTGCTAACGTGCCCGCTCTGGGGAGGTGTCCCTACCCGGTTTCGCTCCGCCGGGTCCTGTGTAGACTTTGCGGGTGGGGCTCACACACCACCGCAGGAAGCCTTCCTGGGCCTGTGTCCTGTGCCCTCACAGGGGCTGGGGGTGGGCTTCGTGCTCCTTGCTGTTCTGCAGTGCCCGCAAAGCCCCCTGCTGTGCAATTTCTGGGTGCCCCGTCTCACTAGCCCCCCCTTCACTGCGTCTGCTCCTTGCAAGAAGGTATTTATCATCTCATCCCTAGCGCCTGGCAGACTGTCTGATGCTGAATAAATTTCTGACGGAAAGAAGATAATAATGTGAATATTCCTGAGAAACCTTAAAATGTGTTTTGAATCACCTTTAATCATCTAGAAAAGATTTCTCTGTGGATGAAAATACTGGATAAGTAGCACCCTCACTTTATTTTTCTAATTTCAGGTTCCTTGCTATTCCCCAAAGTAGAGGGATAGAATCAAGATAAAGGGTCACAATATCAGCTTCTGCCCGTGCAGGCTTAAGAGTTTTAATTACCTGAAACCTTACTTAAGGATATTATAATAAATGTAAACTTTTGTATTTATAGCAAATGGAATCATTAGGATTTGTCGATACTGAGGTAGTGTTTTAGTATAATCCTGACTTATTGCTGAAAAGATTATAACAGCAACATAAACATAAAAATCCATCATAGCCGGCCTGTATTTCTGTCATCCAGATCAATGACATTATCAATCTATAGGCCTTTATTTGCAGGTCATCTTTATGTACCTAGAATAGGGCCAGAGGTTCATGTGAGAGTAATTTTAGGATTGGGCCGGAGCGTGGGGTGGTGACTGGGTAGATGAACCTCTTTAAGGAAAGTAAATAGTGTTTAGAAATAAAGTAAGACAAGATATAAAGTAGGATAAGGAGAATGAGCTACATTTAAGGAATGTTTACAAAGGCTGGCCGACAATTCTAATGGATTGACAAAACAAAAATTCTGTAATAACATATAAAAGGAGAAAAATCGGAAAAGGATTTAAGTGGTATGTCACGGATGGATAGATATGTGATATACAAAATATTGTAAAATATTAGTGAAATGTAGTTGTTGGTATATGGGTGCTTAGTGTACTTCTTTTAACTTTATGCTTAAAACTTTTCATATTAAAATGTTGGAAAATTTGCATATGCCCCAAAATTTTAGCTATATGCTAAGTACATATGAAAGAAAAACTAGAAGGAAATAACCTGAATGAGAATTTGAGCTAAAAAAAGGTTAGACATTTGTTTTTCTTGATTTTTATAATTTAAGACTGTTTAAGAAGCAAAGGCAAAGGGTTTTAACCAAGTTTGGTTCAGAAATAAGGACTTGTTAATCAGAACATAGGAGAATGAAGACCCATAGTTACTACCTGCGTGACTTTGGATCAATCACTTAGCTTAAATGCTTTACACCCTCATTTCCTCTTTAGTAAGCCGTGACTAAAGGTAGTATCAGTTTCCTGAGGTTGTCATGAGGATTGAATGTTTTAATACAGGTGAAGTGCACAGGATAAGGGCTTAGTATCTGGTGAATCCTGACAAATATTTCTAGGGAAGCTACAGTTTAGGAAATAATGATTACACAAGCAGCTCCCCCTCCAGCCCCAGGATTGGGTTTGTTTAGTAGGAGGTGCGCTGTTTCATCCCTGAACCCGATGACCTTTGTGGGTTTTCTTGTTGGTTTGTTGATATACTATATATGTTTAAAAACGTGTTAATAAGTACGGTATCCGGCAGAAGTAACGCCCAGACTTGAGTTATTATTTTATCACAGAATCATAACCATACAGACTTAGGATTTTGTAATAAAAGATTTGGTATAGATGACCAGCTCACAAAAAGGGCGTTATTTGTAATTTGAAGAGCTTGGGAAAGAGACTTCAGAGGCATCAGCCTCACGGTGGAGGGAAAGGCACTCTCGGAGGAGGCGTGGGGGTATGGATCCCGGTTTCCACAGAGCAATCTCTGGTCCTGCTGGTTCAGAGAACTAAACAGACTTCTGGAGCGGTTGGCCCGTTACTGCTCCCTGGGGAGCAGACCTGAGCACGAAATGGGACCCTCACCGGAAAAGCAGAGCGCAGACGGAGAGGCGTCTCTGGGGGTTCTCTGGCTGACTTGTGTGCAGCCATTGATTTCTCCACCTTGAAGGATGGTTGGAGTCTGTGTAAACTCAGCCCAGCGCTCTCCCTGCGGTTGTTTATGGCTCCTACTTGCAGACTCTTCATTACAGAAGACGGGCTTTCTCTTTCCTGGGCTCCGGTCACCCTGAGATGATAAATAACTCCCACTGGGGTTGGAGGAGGTTCTGGGAGTATAAATTGTGGTTTAAAGACACGTCTTATCTTTTCCTGAGGCCCCCCATGCCCCCCAGAAAGGAGTACAGTGTGTGGGGGGGGATTCCTTTGATTCATTTACTCCTTTTTAATGCACGTACAAAACACGGGTGCGGGCTGTCTTTTATGGATTGCTTCACAGACGGCCCCTGGCTATGCAGTCCTGAACCAGGCAAATCCCAAGCGTAGAAACTGCCGGACAGTGCTGGGGCAGGGGTGTGAGCTGCGAAGCCCAGCGGGCTGTCGGCCAGAGTGAGAAGGTGAGGAAGGGGAGGGAGACCCGCAGTAGTGCCCGGTGCCGTCCCCGTCCCAGGTGGGACGGGTCCCGGGCGGGTCCGGTGCTTGGACTGCACTGCCTCTGGGCAGTTGTGCCTGCGCGGGTCGCACCGAACCCAGCCGTGCGTGGTTGCGTTTGCACTGCTAGTGACGTCAGAGTGCTTCCGAGTGAGCATAACCTCCTCTATCCCTGTCTGAGTTCAGGGCGTCCCTAAGGGACAGGGAGGATGCTGTCTCCATGCGGTGAACCTGGAGAGGAGTGGTCTGACAGGTGGTGAGTGTCACACCCAGCTTTGTCGTGTGAGTGCATAGATGAGCAAGGAGACCCTTCGCCAATCTGTTTCCGTTACCCTGGCAGCGCCTTCCGGAGGTGCAGGCTGCTCTGCCGGGTCATCTGCCGCCATTTGACAATTTTGGGGGGGAAAGGCTGAGCTTAGAAGCTGTTTCCTTATAACCTGCTTAGAAGTTATGTCTACCTCTGTCGTATTTGAAGTAACACCTTTTCCCAATTCTAAATGGAACATATGCCCACAGCAAAAAACAGTATTTAACTATTTTAAATGGTAATTACACATTTTTTCCTACACCCACGGATCACAGCTGACCACAGTTAGCATTTGGGTTACCTCTACTTCTTTCCTATACATCACACACACACACTCACACACTCACACACACACACTCACACACACACAC
>PVJL010015789.1:0-23058 GCA_004026885.1 Lyroderma lyra
GAAAGAAAGAAAGAAAGAAAGAAAGAAAGAAAGAAAGAAAGAAAGAAAGAAAGAAAGAAAGATGCAGTCATTTAGAATATTTCTTACTAGATATTTCCTTGTTCTCCAAGAAAGTCTTCCTTAGCAGCTGTGAATTCTTGAATTGGTAGCTTTGGAACCCTAGAGACAACCCAGGCTAGGAAGTCACATTCTGTCATTTTCATAACATGCAATTGGTTACACCCTATTCGTTGTGATAGAGGTGACAGAGCATAAATACATCTTCAATACATCTAAATAACATCTGACTGCCACAAACACACAATGGTTTGAACTAATGAATTTTGTTTTCATTTTATAATTTAACTCTTAGAAAGCCATCTTACTGCTAAATGCTTAGTGGGGGTGGGGGAATAAAATCTCTCACTTGCCCACCCCCACCTGCAACAGCCTGACAGGTGTATCCTATTTTATTTTTTTCAAATAGAATGTTAAAACGTAGCAATTCAGAAATGACATGGTGACAATATTTTTGTACACTTACTTCTATAAAGACAACAAGATATTTTAAATTCGCTGCATTTTAGAAAACCTGGGCATTGCTGTACACATCAGGCAACTGTACTAATTGGAATATTCAATGCCTTCCATCTGCAGAGGACTTCCGATTTGCATGTTCACATATATTATCTCATCTGAACACATAACAGCTCTGAAAAGACAGGATAGATTTTATTCCAATGTTACAGATGAAGACAACTGGCCAGGTCCCAATTTTAGTTAAGAGGCAGAGCCAGTAGTAAAACCTTGTTTTTCTGACTTCTAGTCCAATAGGGGTACAAGCTGTTATTATAGAAAAGACTTTAAGGAGGAACCATGCATAGGATAGGCTGGGTTCTATTGCAGAAAAGACCACCCCAAACATCTCAGATAATCACTTAAAACAACCGTTGATTTTGTTTCCTGCTCATGTAAGTCCAATGCAAGTGGGTTGACTTTCCCAGGCAACTGTCCTCCACACAGCAACTTAGTGACCTACCCTCTTCTAGCTGCCCCATGGCAGCTTGGTTGCCACATGAGAAGGAGGGTCTTGCAATGAAAATCGAATGTTTAGGCCTTACAATGACATGCATCCCTTGTTCTCACAGCTCGTGGGCCGGAACTAGTCACATGACAATGCCTGACTTCAAGGAGACAGGAAGGGGTACATTTCCTGTGCACCCACGGCATGGGTGAGCACCAAAAGTCTCCACTATATATTAAATAGTGATGAATCAATAGGATTTGTGGAGGGAGGAGGAGGGCCCTCGAGGTCACTTAGGAAAATGGCAAAACACACACAGAGCACCTACTCTTTTTGAAAGCCCAGCACTGGGTTCTATCACATACTTTTTTTGTTGTTGTTGATTTTTTTTTTTTTTTTTTGCTTTTTGGTATGTGGATAACTCCCTGACTGGGAATCGAACCCAGGCCGCAGCACTGACAGCGCCAGCGCCGAAGCCTTAAGCCACTACACCATCAGGGAACTCCCACTATCACATACTTTTTTATGAGTTAATCCTGACAGTATTATCCCTGTCAGTATTATCCCCGTGTTTATGGTTTAAGAAAATGGAGATCATGGAGGTAACATAATGGGCCCCAGAACTCACACTATTAATAATAAGAGGAAGGAAGTCTAACTCCTCTGCTTTTCCTTTTCTTCATCTCTCAATTTCATATAATGATCTCTTTATCATCCCATGAGTGATTTAATTTTATAAGGCCGGGGGACCACTGAGGAGGGAGACATAGGGGCTGGCGATCCTGCTGGCAATGTTTTATTTCTTGAGTTGGGTGATGGGCACATGGATGTGTGTGTATAATTCTTTTTATGTATTAAATATTTCAAGATACTTTTAAAAAGAGAGAGAGGAGGGCAGATAGAGTCTAAGAACCAGTGACAGGTTCTTACCTTTAGACCATAAGCATTATTCATATTTGCAGCCATAAAGCAGAAAGTATTGTTATCATCTGTTGAGAATATACTGTGCCCTAGATCATTTTAAGTAATTTATTTACATTACTAACTAATCTCACCCTTCCAACAACCCTATGAGATAGGTACTATTATTATCCCCATTTTAATATGAGATGAAAAATTTGAAGACAGTCAGAGTAAGTAAATTATCTGAAGTCATATAATTTATAAAGGGGAAGAAACTAGATTGGAATGAAACACTGGTTTCCGGATATATACACAGAAAAACCACCATCCTGTAATACCTCCCCCAAGAAGTGAATGATGACTCAAACGCGCAGAGGTGGGTGAAAATCTTCTGTGTATCTCCTGCTAAGTGCCTGCTACATTCCTTAGAGGTGTGCATCCAGTTAAGCAGGGAATTCAAAATAGTTTTCTCATGACATTGACAGAAAAAAGGGATGGTGTCCTTGGCAGAAGTTTCAAAAAAGAAATGTGTAATATATGGGCTTGACTCTCTCAGACTGGTTGAAGAAGAAGGACCAGGTGATACCAGAGGGTTCTACCTATCATGGAAACTTCCTTACCAAGGAAGGTGGAGGGATTTTAAGAATTCCCAAAGGTCAAGTGATCTAGCCCAGTTGGGGATTTCTCCTGCCTGGATTAAGGGAAGCTATAAAAACACCGTTTCGGATTGCTGCTGTCGTCGGGGCTGCTCACCAGATCACTCGGTTACTCTGGGAGATTTTTTTTCATCTCCGTAGTTCACTCGCTCACTCACTCACGCACTCACTCACGCACGCACGTACGCACTCACTGCAGTTCAGGACTGCTGTGGTAAGTAGTTCTCAGCTGATACACTCCCCGGAGCGCGAGAGCAGCCCAGCCCGAGTACACCGAATTGACAGCTGGACTTGCCCCGCGCCTGCGCCGCAGCCCGCGCACCCCGGTGGAGGACCGCCGCCAGGGGGCGCGCAGGCCCGGCCGCTCTGTCTCCTCCCCCGCCCTCTCCCCGCCCCTGGCTCCCCGGGGCTGGCAAGGAAGGCGGAAGTAGGGTTGTCCGCGGCAGAGGTTCAGAGTCCCGGCGGCCCGGAGACGCGGTGGCGGCGACCTTCGGGCCGGGAGGTTGGCGTCCGGGCCGCCTCGGCTCGGAGTGCAGTGTCCGTCCTCTCCCGGTGCCTTGGCTGAGCGGAGTTGTGCGGCCGGTGGCGTTGGCGGCCCAGCGGAAAAGAGCGGTGAGTCTCCTTCTGACGTCTCTGCACTGGTTGCGGACGCCGCCCCCTCTGCTCTCGTTCCCTACAGGTTTAGGACGTCGCCGCCTGTCCCTTCGCTCCTCACGGGCTGGGGACGTCGCCCCCTTTCCCCTCCGCTCTGCTTTCCCGGCCTGTAGGGACCTCCTTCCCCGCTCCATTCCCTGGAGGGAACCCCGCGCCAACTTGGTCAGCCCTGCCTTCCCTCACCCCGCACACTCACTCTCCTTCCCAGAAAAGGCTCTCGCCGCCCAGATTTTCCCGTCCCTCGTTACCAGCTTTGAAAAAAAAAATCCCTGTTAAGTTCCCACCGACGCCCTCAGTCACTGTCATGGGAAAGCTATTTTTGGGTTCCCCGTTGAACTCGATAGAGAGATCCCAGGCAGCGAGTTAAAAAAAAAAAAAAAAAAGTTCAGATGACACGAATGTTTCCTCCCCCGCCCCTGCACTCGGTAGTTCTAGCGATTGTTCCAGACGCTGGATTGATAAAGCTGTTCCTAGTATTTGGCTTTAGGGGAACTCCAGCTGAGAGGTAGGACTGTCATGAATGTGAACAGAAAGCACCTAAAGTATTAGCGGCGTGAATATATAGTATTTGCGTGTTTCTTTTGCTTCTCCCGAGAGCAGTTACTAAATGTCTTGCTCCACTGCCACAGAAACGAGATAAACTTGTAAAGAACTTCTAAGTGTCGGCCTTGTGAATCTGGCCACTGGCATTTTATCCATTCCGCTGTAACTACTGGGGAAGGTAGAAGGGACTCTTCTGATTTTGAGGTTATGTGTGGGGCAAGGACAGTATGGCCCTTGCAACGCCAAGTAAAGAATGTGTTTTAGGCACTTGTTGCCCGTGCGTTGATCAGAGTTTCAACCTGCGTGCACTATACACTTAAGGATATTTCAGAATTGTAAGTTGAGATCTTTTCTGTGATAAATACGAGTATGGGTTGCTGACAACTTTTTGGCTATTTGGAATTTGAAAGTAGTTTTTCAAATCTATGCCTAGGAAAGGGACGGCCCCTTGAATCTGTATTCAAAGTGAAGTCATAACAATTGGATATTTTCCAGTATTTCTTGGCCCTTCCAGCAGGGTTTTGCATTTTCTGAGTGGATTTTGAGGAGTTAATAAATAGTTCCTGTTTCTAAAACTAGCAACAAGTTAAAGGTAGTTTCTCAGTATTTTGTTTTACATGGTTTTACTTTTATGCAAGTTGTATGTTTAGCCAAATGAATTTCCATTGACTTAAAGTTAACCATTTCAAGATATAACTTGTTGATTTTTTTTTTTTAATAGTTTGGACCTTTTCTCTCATTAGCATCTGTTGATCTTAGGGAAACAGATTTTTGAACATCACCCTCCTCTCCCTCCCCCAAGACATTTTGGGTATAATGTGGTTCCAGATACTATAACAGGTGGATTTAAGCCATGATTTATTACAAGGCTATATTCAATATTTATTTATTTGCAGTCAAATTAAGTTGGCAATAGTCATATTCCCAGCCAGGGAACAACACCACAACACCCCCCCCCCCAAAAAAAAATATATATATAGTTATATCCTACAGTATTTAACTAAGGGTTTACTGGTTTCACAACTGCAAAAAGGGGATTGCAGTCATGAAGCCCTTAACCTATAGAATAAGAAATGATTTATACTTTGTTCTATGCCTTCTGTTAATTCATGTAGAAAGGCATTTAATTTGAATGTTAGAGTAGAAAAAGGCTATACGAGTGCTGTCCAGAAAGAATTCAGCCATGCATCCGTTCTAGTTATATTGACAATGGCTGGACATTTTTCTGGACAGCCCTTGTAAGAAAGCTTTATTTTGCAGGTAAGACTATATACTCACTCTTACTTAGTTTAGCTTTGTAAACCTAAAAATAAAAAAGCCAAAATGAGAGGCAGTAAGCAATTTTTTAGAGAATTGTGATTTGGGGACAACAGATTCAGGCCGAAGTCCAAATAGTGTCTGTCCCCTGACTACAGTAGAGAGGCTCAGGGTTGTTATGAGGGGGAAAAAAAGAGGACGGTGAAGTCAGTTGTTATTAAAGAAGAGTTCATGTGTGCTTGATGAGGTAAGGGTAGATTTGTACTTCATAAATTGGTTTGCGAGTCGGTCATCAGGCAGAAGGCTAGATTTGTACTTTATGGACTGGTTAGCGATTTGGTCATCGCAATGTCTATTTTCATCAGTCCTTACAAACAGGATATGCTTGTTCTTACTGACTTTTTGGAATATTGGTAGTTTGGTCCAGTTGGAAGATGCAGAAACACAAGACATGCAGGGCTCTTCCTCCGAAATGGCTATTCCAGCTCTTTTTTATTATGACTCCATTCATGTCATCTTTCACAGCTGTGTAATGCTAAAGCCTGCTTTTGCAGCATCTCATGAAGTGGATACCTCTAGTGCCATATGAGGTTATCCAGGCACTATTCTAAGTGCTTTGCACATATCAACATATTTAATCCTGCCACTAATTCTGAGATTAATTCCGTAGTTATGCCTATATACAGATGAGGAAACCAAAGCACAGAAAGGTTACATAATTTGCCCAGGTCATACACCATGTGACAAGAAAATAGTTAAACCCAGATCATCCGATGCCAGCACCTAAGTTCTTTACCCATCACGGTACTGCTTCTCCAGCCAGAACAGAGTCTTATCCTTTGTAGGTACTCAAAATCTTTTTGAGAAGAAGAAAAAGGTACCCATAGTGGTAAAAAGATAGAGGATTACTCTCTTCACCCACTATTTGGCATAGGGGCAGCCAAGATTCTTATATAAAAATAATACAGGCGGGGGGCTAATTGTCTACCATATTGACTGGAGGCTTACATCTGTTTCTAGAGCTATTAATTATGTGGCACATATTAGGAATTTTCCTCAGATGTAATTATTTACAGCAGATACCTGGTTATATAGACTATGAATTGCTTTTAGACATTAGCTTCTCACTCATAAATACCGTAAGGGTTTAGAATTTGAAGGCATCCTACCTACCCATGAAAGCAATAGTTTTCCATAGGCAAAACCTCACTTGTTTTTCCAGTCGAACAATGAAACATGGTCACTTGACATGACTGAAGTCAGAGGACATACAAATACACTTTTTCAATTCCATTTTTCCTACATAATAGAAATCCCCACTCTGAGTATTTGGAAATACACATAGAATTTTAGCTGCAGAAGAAGAAATAAAGAACCAAATGGTTAAGTTACCTCAAATCACAGACCTTACCGTTGTATGTGACATCTCCCCTTGTATGTGACATCTCCCCTTGTGTGTATTGCTCTTCCTTGCACTGTGCGCTGGCCCTGCTGTCCCCTTCACCTCAGGGTCCTTGAAGGGCCTTCCGCAGTGTCATTTCTTCAGCAGATGCTTAAGGAACGGACACCTGTGACATGAAAGGTCTCATGCTGAGTACTGAGGATATAAAAATTAAAGTTTTGACTTCATCACAGGAAACAGACATTTAAACAGCTAATTACGATATGGCTAAGTGTTAACAGTTGGGGTCCTTTTCTTCTTTTAACCTTATATTCTATCCAATCACAAACTCTTTAACTTACTATAAAACAGTGGTCATGAGACAAAGCTCAAAAAACTTTGAAAGTTTTCTGTAAATAATATGAATGCAGCTTATGTATATCAACTAAAAGGTAACCTGCATAGATAAGCTATGATATATATGTGTGTATGTGTATGTATATTAAGTCATTTTTTTTCTTGCTGTTTCTACAGAGCAATTGATAATCTCGTTACTATGAGTCTGCTAAACTGTGAAAACAGCTGTGTGTCCAGCCAGTCTGACAGTGACTGCTGCGCCGCCATGGCCAGCTCCTGCAGTGCTGCAGCCAAAGATGACAGTGTGAGTGGGGCGGCCAGCACAGGCAATCTCTCGGGCTCTTTCATGGAGGAGATCCAGGGCTATGATGTGGAATTTGACCCGCCCCTGGAGAGCAAGTACGAGTGCCCCATCTGCTTGATGGCGTTACGGGAAGCCGTGCAAACACCGTGCGGCCACAGGTTCTGCAAAGCCTGCATCATCAAGTCAATAAGGTATGTGAGCGTAAGGGAGAACCAAATACAGAGAACACTATTGCACAGAACACGGGACATCCCGAGAGTAGTCTCATACGTAAAAAGCTACTCAGGTAGAAAAGAACACTGGACAGAAAACTGAGAAATTTACATTCTTATCGTAGTTCATACTCTGGTACCAAAGGTCATTTCTATCTTCTACCCTCTTCTGATCCTCAGGTAAATGAATAAGTAAATAGCTACTTCTGCTTAAAGCAGTTCTATCGCAGATAAGGGCGTGTCTCTGTGCTATAAGAAAATAGTATAAAATAAATGGACCTTAAATGATCAGACTGGAATGTAATCATCTCAACCACACAAAGAATGCTGACTCTAAGTGATCACTTATAATTTTAGGCACATTAAATTCTGTCTGTCACCTGATACCCATGGACACCTATAAAATAACCAGTATTTTTAAAGAAAACAGTATATCCGAAATTCCATCTCTTCTCACTGCTCCCACCCTGTGTGAATCGCCATCTGCTCTCTCACAGGCCTCCCTGCTTCTACCCTTGCCTTGTTTTGAATATAGCAGCGAGGGGGGACCTGGTAAAATACAAAAGACGACTTCTCTGTACTCAGAGCATGGCAGCCAGTCATCTGAAAGTAAAGTTCAGCGTCTTCGTGAAGCCCCATGTGATCCATTTTCTGACCTCCCTACTACTTTCTCCTTCTATCCACCATTCACTCTTTGCTGGTCTTCAACATGTCAAGCACACGCTTGCTCTGGGGAGCTAGCTTTAGCTGTTCTCTGGGTTTGGAACATGCTTACTTCAGTTAACTGCCTTGCTGGCACCTCCACTGTGGCTCGAACCTCACCTTCTCATAGGTACCCTAGCTATCCTATTTATACTACAGCATGGTTCCCTCCATCTCCCCCCATGCTCCCAGTCTCCCTTACCCAATAGGAAGATAAGCTCCTTGAGAGCAGGGGTTCAGAGCTGCTTTATTTTTTGATACTTCCTAAGTGCCAGGAACAGTGCCTGACACACAGTAGGTGCTCAGTAAATCATGGTTGCTTTAACTAAATAAAGGTATGTGGGATTTCTGTGAATGATTCAAATTCCTCTCTCATGGAATAAATACATTTTAGTACAATTCATAAGTTGATGGGAATAGTTTTAGGTAACTAAGGAGTTCTGTACGGAACAAAAAAACTTGGAACAAGTTGGGGAATTTTATATTCTGCAATAAATAAGCATCTAGTTATATTGGTAAAATTATTTATAAGTAGGTTAAACTGGCTATTCACTGTAAGTTTTTCTCTTTCACCTTTTAAATTAAATTTTTTCTTTTCTTGCAGTGTCCTTGTCTGGTGTTGGTATCAGGATAATGCCCACCTCATAAAATGAGGTGATGTGTTAAAGAGGAAATGTTCCTTCCTCTTCCATTTTTTGGGAAGAGTTTGAGAAGGATAGGTATTAGTTCTTTAAATGTTTGATGAATTCACCAGTGAAGCCATCTGCTCCTGGACTTTTGTTTGTTGGGAGGTTTTCGATTACTGATTAATTCCCTTTACATTCCCTTATGAATCATTCTGTTCATATTTTCTGTTGCATCATGATTCAGTCTTGGTAGTCATGTGTACCATATTATGGATTGTTGGTTTTTTTTGTAGGACAAGAGATATACAGTATTTTACCAAGTGTCACCCATGCCCAGGACAGTAGCTAATCTTTAGCAGTTTTCATAAAGCTGCCCATGAAAGTACTTGGACAGTGGTCTGAAAAGGAAGTAAAACCCACAAAAGGAAGTCTGAGGCTTTTTTTCCCCTATCTCTCTCTCAGCTAAAAATGACCACTTACTTTGACCCCAATGTTCTTAAAGAAACAGCTCCTAAATGTCTCACTCGTTACAGTCATTCACGGAATCAAAATGAATCTTAATCCAGTTCTATTTGTTGTGGATAATGGTTTCCACTGTACTTTGTAAGGTGCTTCTTATTTTCTCTTAGATATCCATCACTTAGGTTTTGGGTATATATTTCAATAAATTGGTTTATAGCTTTCTATGCTTCTCATGAAATACTTGATAGTGTAATAACAACTGTGTGGAGAGGCCCCCCATTAAAGGTTGACTGTATCTCTCACCTTTGTTAGTTCTAAGACATTGGACAGCAGTCCCCATTTTCAGCACCATTTGCATACCACAGCAACTACACTGTTGGCTTACACACCGGAGGTGCTCAACCGCTATTTAAATGATTGATTGATGCCCTTGTAGCCTACGTGACCTGCCACGTTTTGTGAGTGAAGGTTGAGACATCCCAAAAAGTTAAAAGGGAATGACAAACACCCAAGCTTCCTGGGGATGGTTTTCCCATCATAAGACAAAATAAACCACAGGGAAACCACTGTAAAGCAGGACATAGGGATCCTTTACCTCCTCCTCCATTGTACGCTAGACATAAAAATAAAGGAAAACTTTTCTTGCCCATTAGCCCACAGTGTTATAATGACTGTTCGGAGTAAACCTTAAAATGTGGCCCTGCAGGGGTAGTGCTGATTGGTTTAATCTTTGATTTTGACTCAGAAGTACACTGTAGACATGCTACTGGTATTACAAGCAGCATGTTTCGTTCATCTCATGTTTAGTTGCACAGTTGCTGGCAGAACAGAGGCCTGCCAGACTGCAAAACTCCCCTCCTTCACTTTCACTTTATTTTATGCCATTCAAACTTTAATTTTATTCAGTTAATTTTTCTCATTTTTGTGGTTGGAATCTGTCCCACCATCTAAAATCCCTTAGTTTTTGATAGGTAACCAGTATGATGCTAGTTATATTCATTTCATAAAAGAACAGTTCATAAATTCTACATAAAAGGACTTTATTAAAAGGGTGGTATTATGCAATATATTGTGTGAAATTATTTTCATAAGAAATAATAAATGGAGAATGTATATGTAGTGAATTAAAGTTGTATTATTTAATGTGAATGTTTATATCTACTAAATGTATGTACATATCTCTTTTTTCCTTTTTAGGGATGCAGGTCACAAATGTCCAGTTGACAATGAAATACTGCTGGAAACTCAACTATTTCCTGACAATTTTGCAAAACGAGAGATTCTTTCTCTGATGGTGAAGTGTCCAAATGAAGGTTGTTTGCACAAGATGGAACTGAGGCATCTTGAGGTATTAAGGTTATTTTCTAGCCATTAGCATATATTTAAGGTAGTTTCTGGAGAATAGAGCCTTTCTGTGTCCATCCGTATATGATTAATGTCTAGCATTTAGTAATTGGTTAATAAAATACCAACCCTTTCATTGTTGAATATAAATATAAGTAGAAATTAGAAATTTTTTATTCCATCTACCCTGACTTTGGGGGTGAACATTATCTCCAGTAAAGCTGAAGAGCATTTTAAATACAAGTGTCACATTTTAATCCCAAACTTCATTTCTCTCATTTTGAAATAAGCATCAAGTCTCGTGTAGGTATCATCTTAGTACCTGGATTGTACTGTTTTCTGTTTTTCTAAACTGTGCATTTATTATGAGCTAAACAGAGTCCTGCCATAGCTTGAGATTAACTGAAGCAATGAGAGAAAAGAATTTGCTTTAAAATTATGTAAATTCTTAGCTTATTGGTTTTATGAGAAATTAAATATCCCTTATGTTCTATTTGAAATTAAGTGTTTAAAACGTTTGCAACTTGCTCCTTTATTTAGCTACTTTTGAAGGGATGGCTCTTTTGACAGAAAACAGCATATTCTTAGAAGAGCTTGTATTTAGATTTGTTAAGGATTGGCAAATACTAATCCTTTATTTTTTCTTGTTATAGGATCATCAAGCACATTGTGAGTTTGCTTTTATGAATTGTCCCCAGTGCCAGCGTCCCTTCCAAAAATGCCAACTTAATATTCACATTCTCAAGGAGTGTCCAAGGAGACAGGTTTCTTGTGTAAACTGTGCTGTGTCAATGGCATTTGAAGAAAAAGAGGCATGTACTAACTTAGATTTATTCATTCTACTACTACTTACATTTTTTTAAATGCGCATTTGAGGGGGTTAGCAGTAGATGAGGATGTTACTCCAATTCTGAGTCTATGTTAGCGGTTGTGGGAAGATTGATTTTTAAGAAAGAAAGTTGAATAAATCATTTTAGTAAGTAAGTGTAGGGTTTACATTTGCATATCTTCCTTAGAAAACACGTTTGTACTGCTTTCCACTGTAGTAGATCTGCAGGTAACAAAACCTAGAAAAGACCTAAGATGATCTACTTCTTATGTGGTATTTTAACAACCATTTCTGGATTTGCGACAAACAGGTAGAATGATTACTGTATAAAACTTACTCTTTCTTTACTCTGGATTAAAAAGAATGAGTTGTTAAAACTTTTATGGAGAATAAATTAGATCCCACCAAGTGTGTTCCTTTGGTGATAATTCCTCAAGTTATACACATATCATGAATTCACTTTCCTGTCCATGTTACACTGAAGTTAAAACCTTTATCTCTGAAAAGAAACTTCATGGCCCTTGCAGCACCATGATGAAAATCATAGATTTATTCATTCAGAAAATTTTTTTTCATTTAGAAACTGAGATGTAGAGAAGTTAAATAATTTTATGTTAATATTTAATGCAAACCTAGTACTGAGATCCTAGTCCTGGATCCCCACCCTAGGTCCTCTTCACTAAAATAATCTATATAAATAACATTTTTTGTTCTTTTATGGTTATTAAAATACTTCCTTAAACTTTATTTCACGTAAATTTATCTTGGTAATTTTCCCTACTTTCTAATGAGATCAAGCATATTCTACCATTAAGTTGATGACATGTTCATAAAGAAAGTCAGCTAACTTGCTAAAAAATGGGGGAAAATCTGCGGCACAAGTAGAATGAATTGATGTATTCCTTCAGTAAATTAATGGACTTAACCTGGGAGGTTAATTATTTCTTAAATTCATTGTATTCTATAAAATAAGGTTCACCCTTTGAGAACCTAGGCACCAAAGCCTCCCACCCCAGTAATGCTTCTGTTCTTTAACCCTCTGATAAGAATTTTAATTAAGTTGTCATGCTGCAACTGGAAATTGTTGGAGGAATGCCTTTGGGGAATACGGTATTGGTAAATCATGTCCAAACTAGTCACAAATGTTTTGCCTCAGGTTAGCAGAAGTGATTTAAGGTGCTCTTTTGCATACAACCATATTCTTTTGGAGGTAGAACATGAGATGAATCTCATTACTACACTGGCAAAGGGAGAGAAAATAACCTCTGTATGTTATTCTCACTTTTTAAAATACACATCGATGTTCTTAATTTGTTCATAGTGAAAAAATTACTTTTTATAAAAATGGGTTTTTTTACTTTTTCAGATTTTCTCATACTTTTCTTGTATTTCTCTAATAAAATTTAGATCCATGACCAGAACTGTCCTTTGGCAAATGTCATCTGTGAATACTGCAATACTATGCTCATCAGAGAACAGGTATAATAATTCCCTTTCATGAATTAATATTTCTATAACTAAGATTAAAAAAGCGAATTAGGTTTTTAATTGAAAATTTAAATGAATAAGAAAATGAAGAAGTGTTGGAACTATGTGAAAATGTTTCATATAAATTAATATAATAAATGCTTTCAGAAGAACAAAGTACTCAGCCCTCTAAGTACTTAAAATGCCTAAGTCATTAACATAAATCTATTTTTATGTATATTCATAAAAGTTCCATTCAAAACCAGGTAATTTTACAATACAAATAATTGAAAATCCTCATTTAAAGAAAAAAACCTTAATACCTATGTGCATTCTGTGAAATAAGGATCTCAGGCATCCAAGAGCAGCTGAAGGAACAGTGAAATAGAAGAAAGCAAGTCTGTTCAGTAGCAGAACTTGATTTGTCACCACAGTCCCTGGACATAGTGAGAGATTTCCAGATTTCCAGGATCTGTAGCCCCTCAGTTTAGTTGTCCTGTAGAGCATTGATAGGGCGTCATCAGAAGTAGTAGTTATAATAGAATCTATACATTTTTATTATTAATAGAGAAAGGAAAATTCCATCTGATTGCTATCTATCTTCTGACATTTGGGGAGTTTACCCACAAAATTTGAATATTAGTCACTATTTATACACCCATGAAATCAGCAAACCCAGAGATCATAATTGATTACCTTACCAAGTGAGAAGCAAGCAAAACCTGTCACTTGACTAAAATTTTCCATTTGTCTGTTAATAGAGTCCTATCGTTGTTTTTCCAACAAAGTCTTAATTTGAAGATGATAAACTTCTTTTTGCTTTTGAAGTCTCACCTCCTGGGTTTTTCTTTTTGCAGTGTTTTAATATTTAAAGGAAACCATGCAGCACATCTAAAACCTTGGTTGTGCCACTGATTTGCCCACTGATCTCTGGCCAGCTCATCAGGGGTCAGTAGACCAGCCTGCCAGCCACATCTGGCCCTCTGCCTGTTTTTATAAAGTTCCATTGGGACACAGCCATACCCATATGTCTGTATAGTAAATATGGCTGGTTTTCTACTGCAGTTGGTAGAGTTGATTACTTGGGACAAAAGTCATAGGGCCTACAAAGCTAAAAATCTTTATTGTCTGACCCTTTACAAATTTTCTGAGCTCTGTTCTGGATTATGCAAAATGAAGGAATGGGTTAAATGGTCTCTAATGTTGTTTCTGCTTGAAATATCTATGACTAGCTCAACCAAATTTCTGAGGGAAATTTGGTATCACTTTTAAAGAATATGGTTCTCTGTAATGGATCTGACCTTAAGAATATGTTTTAGAGTCCCCAAATCAAAACCTGAGACATTCGTTAGAACTTTTATTAATGTGCATAATATACCTTTAATATCAGTCTCCCCATTATAGCCAAACATGCCTAGGTTAACAAAAAGTATGAAGGTTTATGAAAGGCAGACATGAAGGAAGTACTGGATTCATTCCATGGCTTTAATATACGAGGTCAGACAATTAAGTTAACAAGCTCATCCTAGGAAAAGTCCGTGAACTTAATTGTCAGATTTTGGGCACAATGACAGCTCTGATGACCATTCCAGAAAAAGAGTTCCAAAACTCCTTTGAAGGGTGGACTAGATGCTGGCATCAGTGCATAGCTTCCCAACGGGAGTATTTCGAAGGAGACCGTAGCGCTATTCAGCAGTGAGGTATGTAGCACTTTTCTAGGATGAGTTTGTTAACTTAATTGTCTGACCTCTTATGCGATTGACCAGTCCTTATTAAGTGTACTGGACCACAGTGAGAGTTCTGGGTAACTTTGCAGTTGTAGTTGACATCAGAAGGTGCTTTTTCTTTAAAATGCCACTAGAGGGTTCCAGTTCCCAGCAATAGGAACAAATTCATTTTCTTAAAATGAATTTTGAGTGATTTTGAGGATGGTATGAGATGTTCTGTTTTCTTTCTATGTGATTTTGGAAGTAAGTACTATTTTATCTTTGTGGGCTACAGTGTTTCTCTTGCAACCATTGAACCTGCCATTATGACGTAAATGCAGCTGTAGACAATACATGATTTTGTTTAGATGAATGTCTATCTGTATTTCAAAGTGTGATCTTACCAAACTAGAACATGATATGCAGGGAAAAACATTTTTCATTCTTTGTTTGGTTTTCAGATGCCTAATCATTATGATCTGGACTGCCCTACAGCGCCAATTCCATGTACATTCAGTACTTTTGGTTGCCATGAAAAAGTAAGGTGTTTCTTTTTTTCTTTTAATTCTTGAATATAGATCAAGACAATTCAGTTATATAGTGTAGTGGAGAATACCAGTGAGCATGGCAGTGACTGACATGCATTGTGTATTTAGTCTCAAGCTCCAAAGAGAAATTAGGACTCAGAATATTGATTTGAGGAAGTGGTTAGTGATGGTCATGGAAGGTGTGTGATTGAGTTCATTTGGAGTGTGTGTGTATGAGAGAGAAGTAAACCAGGAAAGGAGCTGTGGCGGACAGTCTTAGAACTTGGTGAGGTAGGGAAGGAGAAGGTATAGTTGAGGTCTCTAAAATTAGTTGCAAGGGAGTTCCCTGATGGTGTAGTGGCTTGGGGCTTCGGCGCTGGCGCTGTCGGTGCTGCGACCTGGGTTCGATTCCCAGTCAGGGAGCTACCCACATACCAAAAAGCAAAAAAATAAATAAATAAAATAAAATAAAATAAAATAAAATTAGTTGCAAGATTAGTGATCAGTTCCATCACATGTGCTAAGATAGATCATTATGTATGTAGGTTGTTCTTTCTGGAGAGTGAAGTTACACTCTTTTCCATAATGCTTTTTTATTTGACCTTTTTTTTTTTTATAATAAACATGCATTTAATAATTTAAAAAATAAAATGAGTAAATAGTATATAGTATGATTACATTTTGCGGGAAAACTCTTGTTTGTGTGCATAGAGAAAAAAAGACTTGAAGGAAATGTATCAAAATGTTAATAGTAGGTGAGATAAGACGTAACTCATTTTCTCTTTGATTGTTTTCTATTTTTCTATAATATACATGAAATACTCTTAAATAAAAATTGTTATAGCAGGAATACTTTTGTCATAGAATGATTAGGATATTCTTTGTGACCTGAGAAGAGTATGAAGACAGAAATGATACTAATTTGCAATAGATTTGTATAATGAATGAGGACTCAGACACGGCAGATAGAATACTCTCAGTTATAAAAACAGGAGGGATAAAGTGGTACTAGCTAGAGGGAGACACAAGATGAATAGAGAGACGTTTGCCTTTTTTTAATGGGAAAGACTTTAATATTTATATTCCTGGGGAAAGGGGATAACTGAGCATCATCTGTGCGATGTTGAAAAGAGTCAGGTGCCATTTCGTGCCCAGGTGACGCATTTGTCTTGGACAAGAGGGGAGTCATCTCTGAGGCAGAAGAGATGGATGAGGATGGATGGGATGGATCCGAATACTTACAGGTGGGAAGGAGGTTTATCTGAGTGAGAGATGGGAGAGTACTCAATAGGTAGCCTCAGTTTTTCAGCAAAGTAAGAGGCAAGGTCATCTCAAGAATCTGGAGACAAGGATGTAGGAGGTTGAGGGAAGTGGGATGTCATTTAAAAACCTTTCTGTGGCTTGGCAAGGTCCCTTTCCTAGTACTCACAGCACCTGTGCCCAACCTGAGGCTTGTGCTTGGTTTTTAGATGCAGCGGATTCACTTGGCCCGGCACCTGCAAGAGAACACCCAGTCGCACATGCGGATGCTGGCCCAGGCTGTTCAGAGTCTAAATGTTGCTGTAGCTCCCATGCCTCAGCGTGAGATGCTGCCGTATGATCCTGCCCCTCTGTCCCGGGTCTCCTCTGGGTGTCACCCAGAGGTCCAGAATTTCCAAGAAACCATTCAACAGTTGGAGGGTCGCCTTGTAAGACAAGACCATCAAATCCGGGAGCTGACTGCAAAAATGGAAACTCAGAGCATGTATGTAAGTGAGCTCAAACGAACCATTCGCACCCTTGAGGACAAAGTTGTTGAAATAGAAGCACAGCAGTGCAATGGGATTTACATCTGGAAGATTGGTAACTTTGGGATGCACTTGAAATCTCAAGAAGAGGAGAAACCCGTTGTCATTCACAGTCCAGGATTCTACACAGGCAAACCCGGGTACAAACTGTGCATGCGGCTGCACCTTCAGCTCCCTACTGCTCAGCGCTGTGCCAACTACATATCGCTCTTCGTCCACACGATGCAGGGAGAGTATGACAGCCACCTCCCTTGGCCCTTCCAGGGGACTATCCGCCTTACGATTCTTGATCAGTCGGAAGCCCCTGTCAGGCAAAACCATGAAGAGATCATGGATGCTAAACCAGAGCTGCTTGCCTTCCAGAGACCCACCATCCCACGGAACCCGAAAGGTTTTGGCTATGTGACTTTTATGCACCTGGAAGCCCTAAAGCAGAGAACCTTCGTTAAGGATGATACTTTATTAGTGCGCTGTGAGGTCGCTACCCGCTTTGACATGGGGAGTCTTCGGAGGGAGGGTTTTCAGCCGCGGAGCACTGATGCAGGGGTATAGCATCCCCTCGGTTTTTAAAAAAACAACCCATCTGGAGAAAACAGTGCCTTTCCTTGCCCTGGTCTCAATAATAATATGTAGACCCCCCCACCCCACCCCACCCCAAAAAAGACAGTGGGAATAATGTCATACTCACCCTGAGTGTGGTCACATGTCCATGTTACACATATCTGAAGCAGTTTTTCTTTTTATTTTATTTATTTTTTTAATTGTTAAACTTATTGGAGTGGCATTGGTTAGCAAGAATTACATAGGTGCCAGGCGTACAGTTCTGCAGCGCATCGTCTGTGTTGTGTAATGAGCTCATGCCCAGTGTGAGTGCTCTCTCCATCACCCGAGGCAGGTTTTCTTTGGGGATCTGCATGTTCCATGCTTTTCAAAATTGTTCCAAGTGAAATGTCTGTGGCGTATTGGAGCAGCTGTTTGTCAGTTCGTATACCTCTTCGTTGTACTTTTGTGGGCTTTTGCTCTAGAATGTTCTGTTGTCAGAAGCCCAGGGTTGGAGTAGTGAAGCTCCCACCTTTTAAAAACAATGGACATTCCTTAAAACTTCAGCTTATTTTTATAGTATTATATGTAATATATTGATCTTGGGAATCACTACCGCCTCCTGCTGGTGCCAGCAAGAAGAGTTACTACTCTAGAGTTCTCATTTTATTTTACCTCTCATAGATGTCAGGATATGAATCTTACCTTGGAAAGGTTAAGTTCTCATTCACCCCATTTGCCCCCCACCCCAGGTGATACTAAGGATATTCAGGGACTCGTCTAAACCCTAAACCCTAAACCTTGTGAACATGTTGTCAATTGGATAATTCTTGTTTCATGCTACCTTGCTTACATGTTTCTTTGGCTACAAAGTAGCATCTTCTCCAAATTTAGAATATGGAGAACCATGTAGATACCAACTGCTCCGTGTCATGCTGTAAATCCCTTTTTGTCTATTCAGCGCAGAGTGATTTCCACAGCCCTGCCCATGTGTTCTGATGCTTAATGCTTATGGGACAATGCTAACATAAAACTTTTAAATGACACCACTAGGCAGCTAACATGGCATCTCATTGGTGGTGACAAAAGCTATTGGAGCCATAAATGTTCAGCTCTTTTGATGGCCCTCTGGTTTAGATCAATTAGGTGGAACAAAATTGGTTTCCTGATAGCAGAATTTCTTAATATTTGGGACATCATTGGTGATACCAATGAGAGGTCACCAAACTAAGGTTGGAAATCATCGGGACTCACCTTGAGTAGATTGCTTTAGTCCAGCTATTCATACCTGAGGACGATCATATGGAATGTATTGTATTATCTAAATGTTCCTAAGAGGGAGACATGATGTTTGTACTAAAGTTCTGTAGATATTAAATGTGGCGAAGTCTAGCGCTCAGGGTGTCCCACAACTCGTATGGGCTCTTAATAAAGAATCTTAAGAGAACCCATACACTACACCGTTTACACAACAAGACCGTTTAAAGTTGTCTGGTCATGAGAAATGGTACTGTTGTCTTCAGAGAGGCCACATTAGAGCCCCCTGACCAATGTGAGAGGTCAGCCTTAATTTCAAAAGGAAGCCAAGAAACTTTGGGGAGAAGAATGATTTCAATTCCAGGGGGACCCAGCCTAGAAAGGTCACTTTGATGCTTCCCTTGGCTTTTCTCTCTACCCTTTCTCCCCACCCCATGTTTAGGTTCCCGTTCTGGTGGGTTTGTGTTATAAAATGAAAATAAAGGTCATGCTCACATCCTGTTCCCCATCGCCACTGTCAGTACCCCGATCACCATTGTTGGCCCGTTGGCAGTTTGCTTCCTCACCACATGTATCCCTTAGCTACTATGCTTTCCAACTAGCTCCTGAGGGTCATTGCAGCACCACCTCCTAGGTAGGGAACCCTGCACCACTGCTGTTCCTGTGATGATTTCTCAATGGATAAATGATGGTTGAGTTCCATTAGTAAAACAGTATTCTAAAGTGAATGGTATTTATTTTTGTTGCGTAGAAAAAGCCTGAAGGAAATAAACTATTTTGGTGACCTAGTTTCTATGTGCTTTCTTATATGTTTTACATTTTCTATAATAAACATGTACTTTTATCAGAGGAAAGAAGTGTTGCCACCAAACATTCAACCCCACCAAAAAAGGAAATAATATTTAAAAGCTTCCTGGTTGGGTCACATTTCTATTAAAAGCATGGCTGTGCATTAGGAACTGAGGAGTCATTTCCTGCTTTGGTTATTTTGTTCTACTCAGGAATTTTAATCCAAACAATAACAGTTTTTTTGTCTGGCTTCAACTTCTAGCTTCAGGTTTCCCATCTGTAAAATAAAGAATTGGATTAGAAGTTTGCAAGGTCTATTCCAACCATAAAATTCTATTGTAAGAAATTAAGTTGCAACCAGCCGCATGCCGACCAGACTTCTAAAAGGATTATGCTAGTAGAAGATCACTTTAACTTATTCTTTACTGACATAATGCTTTGCTTCAATTTAGTGTCCATCAGCTGGGTCTTGTCTTAATTTTAATAAGCAATATTTTTAACCCCCAACAGACATTTGCTTTATACTGGTCATTCACTGTGACTACAGAATAAAAGTAATGGTCAGACTGTGACACCATTCTTGGACATAGCCAAATTACAAGCAGTTTCCCCTTTTCCCAGAGATGTCCAACCTAATGTTGGATGAAACCTGCCTCAAGTCATACACTTTTATTTGGGGGAATAAAAGTAGAAATAGAAGAGAAGAAAGTGAAATAGACTGAAAGGGGAGTTTGTTCTCCTAATAATGGACTAATATAGAGTGGTTGGATGATCTCTGAGTTAGTTATGTGGCAGATGTTACAATGATGACATTGTCCTCCATTACTGTTTATGCCGGTAAGTCTCAAATACTAAGAGCATGTTTATGCATTATGCATGCAATTAGGATACACTCTCCTTAAAGAGGAGCAGTTGTTTGTCATTCCTTTATCCAACGAATCCTCTAGTCTCTGGTGACGAGAAAATGTTTTTAATTATTAGGGAGGTTTGTGACTTTGAAGTACTTTCCCTTTTTTGAAGTACCTGCTGCTTTTTTCTTGGCTTGCCTCAGATTCTACTCATTGTTTTATATAAAGTACCATTAGGTGTTTTTGTAAGCCCAGCTCCATAGAACCCAAGCAGTATACAGTGCTGTAAGGAAATGAAAAAGTGACAATAGTTTTGTATTTTCTAAGTTTTTAATTAAATGTATTGGGGTGACAGGTTAGTAAAATTAGAGGCTCCCAGTGTACAATTCTGTAATACATCATCTATATAGTACATGGTGTGCTCAGCACCTAGAGTCATTCTCCTTCCATCACCATGAACTTGACCCCCTTTGCCCTCTTCTAACATCCCTTCCCCCCACCTCTGGTAACCACTAAACTGTTGTCTGTGCCTGTGAGTTTTTGTTTGTCTTATTAGTTTGTTGTTTCAGTTTTGCATCCGACAGTCTGGAGGTTAAGAATATTATAGAATTACCATACGACCCAGCAAACCCTCTCTACCCAAAAGAAATCTGAAAACATTTATCCATAAAGATATACGTACCCCTGTGTTCATGACAGCATTATTCATGGTGGCTGTGACAAGGAAAGAACCAAAATATCCTTTGATAGGTGCCTGGGTGAAGAAGTAGTACTTATATACAGTGGAATGTTCCTCAGCCATAAGAAAAGATGAAATACTGCCATTTGCGACAACATGGATTGATCTGGAAATTATTATGCTGAGCAAAAGAAGTCAGAAAAAGTCATGATCATGTGACTTCACTCATTTGTATTTTTATTTTGAAATACATATTTTTTTAATTCTCAGGTTCACATGATAAGCTGTAGTTAAGTTTCACAGTTGGCTGTCATTGTGTCTATAGAATGGGCTTGGCACTTCCGGATTTCCAGGATCCAGAAAGGTGATCTGATGAAATCAAGTGAGCTGGGTCTCTGCAGATGGTAACATTCAATTGCAGCCTTCACTTTTAGTCAAAGTCAGACACTTGCAAGGAGATGCCCAGTTGTTTTGCTAAATACCACTGAAGCCTTTCATGTTCTAAAGCGTTTTCCTCCCTGAAAATGCAGGTGGTCATGTTATAATGTACCGAAAAGCAATGGTAGGTCGGGAAAACATTTTGTGGAATGAGATGGGGTGCTTCTCTCTCAACATGCTTTCTCAGCAGGTCTCTAGCCCAGCCTTTAGGACAAGAAGGCAGGAGGGTTCCCTTCACCCTCACAGTTTGAGGCTCTGAAACGTCAGATGCAGTTTGGTTCCCAGAAAAGTCACCAATGCACAGCTGCGAAGCTGCTTCCAAGCCCCCTTCTCTGCAAAGGAGACCCTCCCCTCAGAGCTTCCTTCCCTCTGCCAGCTGACTGCATTTATCCCAGCATTCTCCCAGGTAGAATTTTCGGGGAAATGCCGAAGTGCCGGTGGTAGATTCCCGCGGTCCTAGACGCTCTGTGTAATAGCAGTGCTCCTTTGCTCGGGTCCTCGGGAGAACGTAAGCCGTGAGTGACAGGGACACTGCTCGGTGCCTGGCACAGAGTGCACACCCAGTGAACCCGCAGCGAAACTGCTGGCTGAAGCTGCCCCATCTCTGCTGGCTCATTTGTCACGTACATTTTAGGTGGTAAGGCATAGATGGTAACTTATTTTGCTCTCCTCCAACACGGGACTAAGAAAGTTTTCAAATGTTGAAAGAAATGTTGAAAGAACTGTACAATGAATGTCCACCACCTAGATAGAATCTGCAAATAATGTTTTGTTGCATTTGCCTTGTCACTTAATAAACGTTACTATCAATGTGACTTCTTCAAGCTTGGTTTGTCTTTTAAATTGTCATTGCTAAGGTAATTGAACAGTTTTAATGGAGTTGTCTTAAACTCTTTGGGGAAACTTGAGATGTACGTGTCGTAGCTGGAATTGTAGCCCTCACTTAAAGCTAGTCTAAAACTTGTCCATCTGTTATGTCAAATTTTAATTGTATTTATTTTGCCTGAAGCGATGTTTTTTTATAATGGATTCATCTGAAAGACCTTGATTAATTGTGCAAAATATTCTAACGTAATTTTCACACTTGATAAAGTATTCAATTAATTTCTCTGGTGAGAATGTAATTTGGGGTCCATTTTGCTTATACAGTAGACTCTCTGTTAACTGGAACTCAGGCAAATGGCAACATTGTTTTGCCCATTCCTTCAAATTTTGCCGGTTGCTTTAGAGTGCCAGTTGCTGGAGTTCCAGTTAACGGAGCACCTACTCACGTGTATCTGGCATCCACCAGGCCCGTGGGTGCCGGTTACCTGGGAATCTACTGTACAAGGTTCAAGGATGATGTTCCCAGAGGGCTAAAGAGGCAGTGTAATTTAGCACATAAATTAGGATCTAAGAGACTTAGATTTTACTCCTGAAAGAACATGGGCAAATCCGTTCTCTTCGTCTTTCGCATCCATTTCTCTACCTGTAAAATGGGGACTAGAATTTGAAATGTAGATATTATTAAGCAATAGGTAACATTTATTAATGCTTAGATCTAGTAAGGAAGACACTAATTTTATAAACTATGGAATGAAAGCCGACTTGAAAATCCAAAGCACGTGCTTATCAAAAAGCCTGCTGTTGCTCAGAACTTCACTATGGCCACAGAATTTGTGAGTGGTTTTCCTGATCCATCTGGACCCTGAAAACAATGCGTTTTGTGAGAGGGAGGAATGCAAATTTGGGAGGAAGGGCTGAAAATCAGGGTTCAGTTTAAGAACAGGTATGAGGGCAGGGTGGGG
>PVJL010015790.1:0-23095 GCA_004026885.1 Lyroderma lyra
GTGTGTGTGTGTGTGTGTGTGTGTGTGTGTATGTGAGCTGAGGCCCTTGCAGCAGACACGTCAGTGTGTGTGTGTGGGTGTGGGTGTGGGTGTGGGTGGGAGGCCCTTGCAGCAGACACGTCAGTGTGTGTGTGTTTCGTGTTTTTGTTGTTAACGCGTGTTGTGTTCTGCGTGCTCAGCACTGAGCGCTCTTACGGATTAGTTCACTTCATTCTTGCAATAACATGATGAAATGTGGGTCCTGTTAACTGTACTTTAGGGGTGAGGAGGCTGAAGTTCAGACAGGGTAGGTAATTTAACCATGTTTCCATCATAGGAAGAGGACATGTAGGGGAAGAATAGGGACTTGAATCCAGGCGGCCTGACCCCTGAATTGCTCTTAGATACTGCACTGCACACACATTTTACCGGAAGCTGCCTCCTAGAATGGGATCCTGGGTTCAAGGGAGGTGTTCTCATCCTTAAACTTGTGTCTCCCTGTGGCATCCCCAGTTCTAGGGAGTGACTGACTATATGTTCTTAGATGACAGGTACAATTATAACCTTGACTGATGGTGGCACCCCAGGGACTTAATCGAATACTTCAGTTCTTATCCACACTAGTTAACACCTCCGTTTGCCGCTTCCTGTCCGTCAGGGCGGGCATCGCTGGGCTCCGTCACAGCAGCCAGTAAGACAGACGCGGAATCGGTCTAGTGGGCCACGTCGGACTGACCACAGTCCGATGGATCCTGTAAATGAGGGCGGCTAGGTCAGTGCTCCGACGGCGTGGGGCAGGGCACCTAGCCCAGCCTCCAGGGAGGGGCACTGAGGCTGAGGCCACGTGAAGTAAAGCAGCAGGCCAGGAGCGAGGGGGTAGCCAGCACCAGGTTGCCGTGACGGGAGCCACGGCCCAGAGGCAGAGAGCCGGCGGGGGCAGAGGCAGTGTCCGGCCGCTCAGGGGCTCGCGGGCCGGGTCAGGAGCCTTGGTCCTGATCCCGAAAGCCGCTGGCCGCTGTGCGAGCGTCCTCGGTGCTCCGCCGGGTGTTTTCTCTTCACCTCTTGGCGTCCGTGCGGGCGAGGAAGGGGCCTGCGCTTCCGACGGCCATCCGGAGGTCAGGGCGCTCGGGGAGCGGAGGGGGAGCGGAGGCGGGCCTTGGAGCTGCTGCTTCTGGGGGGCTTCCAGGAGGAAGAGGGGAGTGCCCTAGGCCACAGGAGCTGTTCTGGGCAGAGGCGGGGGGTGGGGGTGCCAGCAGGTGCTGGGGAGGAGGCCCGGAGCCGAGCGGGCTGACACTGACAGGCCGGAGACGGGCGGTACCAGAGTGCCCGGGGCCGGGAGAGTGTAGGTCAGGGGTCCCGGCCCCCCCACCCCCCGGACTCGGCACAGGTCTTCAAGGAGAGCGGTGGTATCGTGGCTTTGTGGTTTGACGGCATTGGCGGCAGAGCAGAGGAGGCTGAGGAGGGAAGCGACTCTGTCCTGGGGGGATAGGGGGTGCCAGGCCCTGGCTCGGGATATGGCGGTGAGTGATGTGGGGGAGACAGAATCTGGCCGTGTTTGGGGTGAACACTGGGAACCGCCTGGGCTGCGAGCCCAGCAGCTGGGGGTTCACATCCTGACTCTGCCGCTTATGCTTGTGAAGTCTCTGTGTGCCTCAGTTTCCAGAGCAGTACAATGGGGGTGCACGCTTCCCGTCTCCCAGGTTGTGGGGGTGCATCGGGAGTGCGATCCTAGGGCCCTCGAAGGCAGCGTGCGAGTTCTCTCTCTTGAGCTCCCTGCCCTGTGACGTGCCGGTGAACTAAGGACTGTGCTCTTCACCATTTGACAAACGAAGAGACTAGGTTCAGAAGGTTACAGAGCTAGCCCAAGGTCACCTTGTATGCACGTCAGTTGGGAGTGGCCCTGACTGTTAGCGCGCTTACAACACCGTGGCAGCGAGTACCTGACCTGGGGAGCCGGGGTGGGGGCACCCCTTTGCAGAGACGCAGCGGAGCTGGGGCCTGACGGGTGAGAGGAAGGCCGAGCGCAGGGCCCGAGGGGAGAGCAGCGTCGGAGAGCCGGGAGCAGAGCCGAGGCGAGGGGCAGCCGCGGCAGGGAGGCGGGCAGGCCTGGCCAGACGGGCATCTGGGACGGGGGCTGCGATTTTCTTCCAAGGCGAGTGGGAGCTGGTGGAGAAACACAGCTGTAGGGACGCGCTGTCCGGGAGGATGTCGAAGGGCCACCCTGGCAGCCCCGTGGAAGCGGGGGAGACCCCCTGGGACACTGCTGATGGGCCCCATGGCGGTGGCCTCGGTGATGGAGAGACGTGCACAGGTGCTTCAGAGCAGAGGGCGGGCCTGCTGGCGGCCCGGATGTGATGGGGGCAGAGGAGTCTAGGAGACTTGTGGGCTGTTAGCTTCGGCAGGGGTGTGTGTGTGGGGGGGTGGTGAATGGTGTCATGTACCCACGGTGGGGAGGGTTTTGCGGTGGGGCACGGGGCGGGGTCGGAAGGAAGTTTCCTTGGACGTGCTTGTTATCTGAGCAGTGTAGGAGACATCCTAAGGGCAGTGTTAAGGAGGTGGTTGGACCTTGAGAGTCTAGACGCAGCTTGGGAGCCGCCTGGGGTAGAGATAGAAATGGGGGGTCATTGGCATGTCGAAGTCTGGGGGTGTGGGAGAAGGGAGACACCTGTGCAGGGCACTGCGAAGGTGAGAGGCTCCACGATAGCGTGCCACTTGCATTGCTGGGCACAGTTCTCAAAGTGGGGGTAGCAGCACCCAGGCGACCGAACGCACTTGCTCCTGCTGAGGGTCTGACTCGGGGAGGAGGGCCCACGTGCTGCATGTGACCGCGGAGGTTCTGCACACGTGTGCTCGCGTGGCCACCGTGCTGGCCCAGGGTCCCCTAAGGGCCTCTCGCTAATGGGAAGACTGGGGTGCCCTGAATCCTGAGGAAGATTAGGGCTTACATGCAAACAAATCTGTTCTTACAAATTCGTTCAGAGTCCATGGGGTGAAGCGCATTTATTTTAAAACTTTTCACTACTTTGAAGTATATAATGATTAAGTGCTATATTTACAGTATGTTTTGTAAAATTTTTTTATCCAGTAGGAACTCCTTGTTATCAGCTCTGTTTTCTTTTGTAAATTAAGCTTTTCTGTCCTTGTATTTGGGCAGGTTTCACATGTTAATTTGTAGATGGGCTGATAGTGAATTTAAGCTTTAAAAAGATTCAGAAACATACATACTGTCCCTCACAAAAATTATTTCATCTTTTCTGTTGCCACAACATTCCACACTCTGTTGCTGTTGCTAAGGCCTCTGGAATGTCCCAGTACAGAAAAAGGCTATAGAACTCTTTCTTTTTCCTGAAGAAGACATTTTATTTAAATTATGTTGTGTCCTCTGACTTACTTCCAAATATGGCTATCTGAAAGTAGAAAATCCAGAAAGCTAAAATTAAAGTGGCTTTAGGTTTTCAGAACAGGAATTGGCCTTCCTAGGGCATCGTGGACGAGACATAAGAACACGACGTTTCCTTCCCCGGGGATTCTGTGTCTGCACACGTGTGTGCACGTGCAGCCTCTGTAGGAGAGGTGATGGATGTGTCAGAGACTAAGACCTGAGCCCGCAGGTAGTGCACACCTGAGTTTGAGTCCGCGTTGTGCTTTCTCGCTGGTGATATTAGACAAGTTAGTTCATGTGTCCATTGGCAAAATGAGGATTATGTTATAGGATAAAACATATAAAAGTGCTTAGTACATAGTCGTCTCTCAGTAAATGCCACTGTTTTACCATGATGGTTATCAGCATTACATCAATTGCAAATGATGTTAAATTACTGAGGAAATTGAACTTTTTACAGAAGTGTAGATTCCTGGTCCCTTACGGAGTGATCCCCCCACCCCTTAGCTTTATTGTTTCTAACAAAAGGCTCAAAGCAATCACAGCAAAAAACAGTTTTCTATACAATCGTCATTGTGGCCTTTTGAATTCCAGTTACTTGAAAAGATTGCTGTAGTTTTCTTTGTATCTTATTAAACTGCCTTAATTATAAAGGGGTGGAGGGCTAGTGCCCAGAGGTAGCTGGTGTGTGGCAAAGTGGTACACGTTAAACAGCCTAGTTTGACACTGAATGCTGTGGGAAACCACACAGACCAGCACAGAGGCCTGTCTAAACTGAGACCACGTGATTTAACGCTGTTTTAAGTACTGTTTAATTAATAAAACTAATTGAGTCGATATCGTTAATGAAACCATTGATTTGCTATTTATAGACATTTCATACTCTTCAGTTACAAATTACAAATGTTAGGCTTCTCTGTAATTCAGATGTTCCTGATTTGTCCTATATCAGGGGCATTTAAGCACAGGGGTATATGGAACTTAAGGTGAACTGCTTTGAATTTTTTCCCCAAAATGGAATGTCAGGAGACTGTAGCCATGGAAAATGGCCTGTTGCACGTTGGTCGTGCGTGGACGTCACCTTTCCCCTTCTCCCACACGGACTATTTTTAACTCGGTGTCGGCGTGCTTTCAAGGAAAACAGCACATTGTTTAGCTTTTATTTTTCATTAAATCGTTAAGCTTAGTCATGGAAGCCAGCAGTCTACTAGAAGCTTCTTATGTTATCAGTTTAGGCAGTCAAAGTTGTTCAGCCCTGACATTCCAAATTATTGGAGTTGGAATCTGGAAGGAATTTCTAGAAATCATACTCCTCTGCTCTTCAAGGGACCCAAACTGAGCCATTGCCGTGAGTGGGAGTCGAATCCCCACGGTCGACTTAGACAGAGTCCTGCAGCTCGTGGGTCAACTTCTTTCCCCGCAGAGTGGGGCTACGGTGGTGTCCACCGGCAGCCACGAGAACGCAGTGAGGTCCTGGCGCGTGGCCTCTGCTCGGCGTGGCCACCGCGCCCCAGAGCCGCGTCGGTCCCTGTTCGCTGCGGGTGTTCAGCGAGCTGCCTGCGCAGTGCGGGCTGGGGCCTGTGTAAGAGGAAACCGGAGCCTTCCCGTGGGTGGGCACGAGGTCCGTAAGTCTGTGTCAGAGGCTGTCAGCACTTCACGTGTCCTCGGGCGTGTTCTTTTCCCTCTAAAACCACCAAGGTCACCCAGGCTGGATGGAAAAAGAGTGAAATTAAATTTTACACTAAAGAAAGCAGATGCTGATCAGCTTTTTAGGTCTTTCATCTACTAAAATATTTGCCTAAGTGAAATGTGCTAAATATCCATTCATTGTATATATTCCAAATGGTGCCTGTAGTTAGTGTAGAATATGTGCTCAAAGTAATCAATTTTGAAATATTTAAGAGATTTAAATTCTGAATCACACTTTTTCCATGCAGCCTGGGTGATCTTGGTGGTTTTAAAGGAAAAAGAAAACGCCCCGAGGAAGTGTAAAGTGATGATAATCTCTAAAATAGAATTACTGACCTAATATCTGAACTGTTAACTCTGGTCCCTAGATCGTTGTTAATAATCCGTTGTTCATGGTTAGGCCTCTTTAGTTAACCATGTCTTTACGACAGTGTCAGGCTACTGTCACCTTTCGGGTACACGCAGGCCGTTTAGTTTCATGTCTGTGTCTTAAGTTTAATCTCCTTACTGTAAGAGATCCGACTGGATCTTTCACTGTTCTGGGAACCGACTGAGATTAATGTAGGAGATGCTGCATTGTACTGCCAGTGCCCTGCGTCTGTAAGGACTGGAGGTGCCTGGGACCTGCAAACGGAGGATGGAAAGCCGTGTGCTGCCGGGACTGGCCGTTTCACCTGCACTGAGCCCCTGCGTCCTTTAACCATTCCGTGGCACTCAGAGCCCCTGTGACACGTGGTTAAACAGATCAGACTGTCAGATGGCACAGCTTTGTGAAGTGCTAAGCGTTGTGTGGGGTTGCACGTCCGTCCTTGTAACCCCTGGTGGAGTCCATCTACAGCTGCTTCGTCGTGCAAACGTGCTCGCTGCTGCATATGGATACATGTGTCAGTTTTACCGCATTTTATTTTGACCCTGTGTAACGGGGTTTCTGTAAGCTGACTTGATTTCTCTCCTAGCAGTTGTGGTGGGTCAGACCCGTCACTTACGAACTGGAGTGGTGTGTGCCTGGGGCCCCTCCGTCAGGAAGCACGGCGCCCCCAGCTGCGCCGTCCCCGTCAGACCGGTGAGTGAGTGACGCTGTCTTTCTGTGTTGCAGACATGCCAATCTTTGGTCTCTGTCCAGCCCACGATGACTTCTACCTGGTGGTGTGTAACGACTGTAACCAGGTTGTCAAACCACAGGCATTTCAGTCACATTATGGTAAGTGCTTAATCATTGAAACGTCACCATTGGAGTACAGTCGGTGGAAGTGAAGCGGGGCGATGGCCTGGGCGGGCGCCCCCTTGTCCGGAGTCGGCTTTCTGGTTTGCTGACTGGGTTAACGCCGGCCAGATGTTGCGTGTTGTCCTGAATGTTACTGACAGTAACGTGCGTGTTCCGATTTTTATGGAAACTAGACAGGAGAAACTATATTTTGTACAGCCTCTTCAGAGGCCATTGCATCAGTGCAGTAGAATTCCTTCTCTGGGATTCCTTCACAGTCTGTGCCCAGACCCATGGCTGGTGTGAACTTAGAAACACCCTCCGGCGGCTTTGCAAAGGAAATATGATTGTGAGGTGTCTGAGTCCAAAAGCTCTGCCTCTGTCTGAAGTCACGTGTTGGTCTGTGAACGTGACGACGCCATGGCCCCTCCCCCGTCAGCACGCCTACAACGAGGCTTTGTGACCTCGGTGGTTCCGGGAGTCCCGAGCCACACTCCTGGGCGGCAGGCTCCAAGCCCTCATCTGGGTGTTCGGTCATGGAAAGGTCCAAAGAAGATTCTTTTGCATCGTCGTCACACCCCCTAAAGTGTTTAAAATAAAATTCTGATTTATACGCAGTTTAGTTCTGTAAGAATTCAGAAGTAGTGGACTACTCACCGTGTAGTATGATTTCCACCTCCATGGAGTTGAAAATCTAGCTGGAGAGCGAGGCAAAGCTCCCCGGAAACACATTTAAACCACTGCACGTGGTTTCTTCATTGTCCCCCACTGCCACACACGCAGGCTGGGGATGACAGAGGGCACGGCCCATGTGCTCCGTGCGCGTCACTGTAACCGCGGACGCCGCAAGCCTCTGCCAGGCCAGCAGCTGCTATAGGGTAATGCCACCCCAATCATGGGCTCACCATTCCCCCCGAGGGACCAATCTTCCATGTAATTCTAAGGAAGTTCTTGGAGACTCTGCTTCTGGGGGGAGACACAGCATGGGCACACAGGTAAGAAACTATCTTCCTGCTTAAGACTCTCAGAGGCTGGCCATGGCGAAGGCTGTTGTCACTTGCCGCATGTTGGGGAGTTGGGATTTTGAAGCCAGACTTGCGAGAGCCACAGCCGAGCTCCTTGCCTTGAGCAGTGTGTCCAGTCTCCGCTTCCTTTGCTGTAACCTGGTTCCCAGTGAGGATGACACGAAACGAGTTAAAGCTGCTCACTCGACGTGTGAGAGAGGTCCAGGGACAGGGCGGGTGCAGGAAGGCTTGTGTCTGGAGTCACCCACAGCCCAGGCTCCTGAGTGTAGGAGGAACGGGTCGCTTCGTGCTGAGGAGCTCAGAGAAGGCGTCTCAGAGGAACCTGTGTTGGGCTGTTCTCAAGAACACAGTGGACTCTTCTTCCCACATGCAATTTCCCCCTGAATTTTAGACACAAAATAAACGTTCATCGTGGACAATGCAGAAGATACTTTTTTAAAACCACCTGCACTCCCTAAAATGGGAGCTATCTTGATGGGTTTAGACCAGGCTGCCGCGTACATGCACGCAGCGCGTGCACTGAGCAGCCGTATTTGGTGGCCCTCGTTGGCACTCGGGATGGTATGAGCGAGTGCAGAAGCAGGACATTCCAGGCTGTCTGGAACATTCTGTGCCTCTGGAGTCCCCATTGGCCGGAGTTGACGGCCCCACCTGTGGAAGAGCTGTGCGCAAAGGCTGCTGGGCCTGGCTCCTCCAGCCTCGGGGCCCCTCAGACGCCTCTGGCCTTGAGGTGTCTGGCAGTGGGGGCCTGCTGCAGGCCCGTTCAGCACCTGAGCGGTGTGACTTGGCGGTCCTGCGGGACGGCTGGGCCGAGGGATGGGCATGCCGTGTGGGTCAGGGCCACTGGAAGGTGCTGCCTCGTTCGGGACTTCTTTAGGCAGAAAGGTCCCTCTTGGCCCCCTCCTCCAGAAGCACTTCACACAGTTGTTACAGCACGTTTTACGGGGACGATTTTCTTTACCTTCTTCTGTCTCTCTCAGAACGGTCAGTGCGCAGTGTGGGGGTGGTGGGGGAGCGGCTGAATATCTTCTTTCTCCCCCTTTTCTCTACCAGCACCTAGTACACACAGTGTCTTTTAATAGGATACTTGTTGAATGACAAAGGAATTGTAACTTCAAACGTGTGAATGAGAAGGTGAGAATGTGAGAATCACACACTCAAACGCCTTCTGCCGGGTCAGGACACAGGACTGATAGAGCCCCCGGGCGGGGCGCTTTGGTCTCTCCAGTGGCAAGGGAGATAGTGAAGTCATCAGGGAGCGGCCCCCGGCAGGAGGACCACGGTCCCGTGGGAGGCTCAGCTTGTGGCAGGAGTCCTGTGGAGTCAAGAGGAAGTTTGGGGCTGGGGGTGACTGATGGCCCCGGAGTGATTTGGAAGTGACACCTAGTCACCTGGAGGGACTGAGAGGCGGGCGTGGCCGCCAGGCCCGAGAACCAGCCCCAGTGTTGCCGGCTTCCCTTCTGTCTCTAGGGACGGGTGGTGACGGGGACATGTAGTTTTGGAATCTGGTCTTTTTTTGTTGTAATTTCAGAAGACCCGGTCACTCGTTTTCTAGAGTTAACACCAAAAGAAGGTCTTCACATTCGAACTCTTTGTGGGTGGCCCTGGCAGTCTGTTTGTCACTGTGTCCCGGTAGGGAGGGACTCCCCTTCCTTCGGTTCTGATGAGATTGGTGATGTGTGCCCAGGCCTCTGCGAAGGCACGTGCTGCTGGCGTTCATCGGTGACTTCTGTGAACGAGGGAGCAGATGCCAGCAGATCCCACCGGCAGATCCTTTAAAAGCCCTGCTGCCAGGACCAGAGGGGATGCCGCCGGGGCCACAGGCTTGCCGGTCACTTCACGGTGGTGGCGATGTGACGCTGCGTTGGTCCGGAGCCCTCAGAGCACGCACGCTGGCTTGCTGGCCGAGCTGCCTTTGGGGAGTTAACGATTCACCCAGACTCCATCTGAGCAGTGACGTTGGTGACGGTGCTGTCGTGCTGGCCTGTCCATGTCACCTAGCCTGACTGCTTTCACGGCATGGATTGCTCTCATTCTTGGAAACTGAGCGGCGATGCGTGCTTTCCCGATGGTGCTTTAATGTTTTGCAATAACCCAGGATTCCTCATATTTCTCTTCCGTTACTCTGTTTTTAAGAGCAGGGTGTTACTTTCTGCTAATTTCAGTTTTAAAAACGTGATCGGAATCAGTGGGTCCCAGACGCGTCTGAATTAGCGGGAGGTGGGCAGCCTCCTGAGGTCCTTCCTGACAGCTGCTGGGAATCTGCATTCGGCCTGCTGCCCGGGCCGGCCGGCGTGTCTGGCTCCCACAGCAGACCCTCGGCTCTGTGGGAGCTGCTGCGTGGTGTCCCCGGAGCCCGGCACGGTCACTGACCAGTGCACGTCGGCACCCAGGACACTGTGGAGCCTGGGCAGAGGGCATGGACAGAGCCCGGTCCGCTGAACCGGTGTTTACTGTTGGTGTTTCGTGCTGGGGATGTGACGTTAATGGTCCCTCAGAGTCCCAGCGGGCAGGAGGGCCGATGTGGTGAAGTCCCCAGGGCCGGGAGCACCTTTTCTTCGGGGCGGTTTACCAAATTGGGAGTGACAGTTGGTCAGTTAGAAGTAACTGTTGGTCCTCAACTGGCTACTGAAGAGCATAGAACGTGGTCCTGCTCCCCTGTCTCCCGGGGGTCTCAGCGGGAGGGACTCGGCGTGGAAACCTGCCCCTGTGGCTGAGAAAGCTCCAGGCCTGCCCCGCACCCCGCTGCCTCTGCTTGAGTCCGCGAAGACCTCCGCCTCTCCCAGCCCGCCCCGGACACACCTGGGGTGAGTGTACCCGGCTCGGCTCCCGGCCTGCCCCGCGCACACCTGGGGCGAGCGTGCCCGGCTCCCGGCCTGCCCCGCGCACACCTGGGGCGAGTGTGCCCGGCTCAGCTCCCGGCCTGCCCCGCGCACACCTGGGGCGAGTGTGCCCGGCTCAGCTCCCGGCCTGCCCCGCGCACACCTGGGGTGAGTGTGCCCGGCTCGGCTCCCGGCCTGCCCCGCACACACCTGGGGCGAGCGTGCCCGGCTCAGCTCCCGGCCTGCCCCGCTCACACCTGGGGCGAGTGTGCCCAGGCCAAGTGAGTGAGTGAGTGTGGAGCCTCTGTAGTTGATGAGGACCTTGCTCACATGTCGGCCTGTGGAACCGTTTTCCTCGGATCAGCGAGGCTGACCCTCCTGTCCACCTTTGAGCTCAGCCCTGACCCAGAGCAGCGCTTCTGTGGCCACGTGTACCTCTGCCCCTTTTCCCACTTTTAATTATTTGCTTATTACTTAATTCCACTCAATATTTTTCTTTAAATCAAACCACTTCTATTTAAATAAATCTTTTATGAAGAAAATCTTAGTAGAATCGTCAGCGGGAAAATCGATGTAGCTCCCCACAGATGGCGCGTGTGAAAACACGTCGGGGGTCAAACCCTTGGGTGCTCTGGGCAGCTTGGAGGCCGTGGCTGCTGCCTTGTGCCCCAGGAGACCAGCACGTGTTCTCCCCGGGGGGGGGGGGGGCGGGGGCAGAAGGTTCGATTTGGAAAGAGCGTCAGTTTGCACTTGGGATTTAATGTCGTCAGGGTCGGGGAGTGGTGGCTACTCCGTGTTTTGGGAAACACCAGCTCGAGCTATTGGATTTGCTCTCCCCTGGAATTTAGGGAGCTCTCTCCTGAGGCCAGCCCTCGTCCCAGGAGGTGCCACGCCCAGGAAGCAGAACTCTGGAATCTCACGTCTCTGCAGAGGGATGAACGCGCCTGCCGCGCAGGGATCGGCTTGGTGTTTTCAGTCCCTACCAGCCGCTGTCAGGGCGTGCGGGTCTGCGCTCAGCCTGCTCCTCTCTCAGGCCCCGGAGCCCCGCGGGGAGATGCCGGAGCCCCGCGGGGAGATGCCGGAGCCCCCGCGGGGAGATGCCGGAGCCCCCGCGGGGAGATGCCGGAGCGTGGCCTTATGGGAACTGAGAGGAGCGTAGCAGAAACTGCTGCGATCCTGGAGCTCCCTCTGTCGCAGATGCCACCAAGCCCCTGCAGTGAACCACCTCACGCGTGGCTTGGACTCAGTGTTCCCTGCTGCACTGAGGTGGCTCGGCTCCCTCTAGGTGGCAGTGTGAATTGTGCTATTCTAAACGACGTTCTCACCGAGGATGAGTGAATAGGAGGTTCTCGCACGATTTTGAGCTCGTTGGTCTCCCAGAACGTGAGTGTGAGAGCAGAGAGAGTCTCACCCTGGGAGGCCCAGGGGCTGCCGCTGGCAGAAGTGCTGCCGTTCACACAGTCGTGACCTGCGGTTGCCATCCTGCAGCGAAGTGGGTTTACGACACAAAGCAGAGGTTTTGCTGTTTAAGAAAAAATGCCCTCGCCCTCTGGCCGTCCGGCGGACTGAGATCTGGAGCAACAGCTTCAGGCACTTGGAACGAGTTATTTTCTGTGGCCAGCAAGTAACTTTGTTTTGAGATAAAGAAAAAATGTTTCTTTTTTCTCTCCAGTGTGCTAGCTAAATTTGGCTACAAAATTTGTATAATCTAAGTCTTTCCTACTTTGAAACTTTCAGTGATAGTTCATCTTTTTAGTATTGGCATCCATTTGAAAGTCCACAGACTAATGATAATTTTTCATAGCACTTCATATTTCACAAAGCATTTTTGCATGTATTATCTCATTTCCTGTTCTTAGAGACCCACCAAATGGATGGTTTTCTTCCCAGTTCACACATTAAACTCCTAAAATAAATTGCATTCACACAGATAACATTACCAGGCCAGGTTTCCTGACTACTCGCATCTGTTTCTCTTGTGTACAATGAGGGTGTATAGAATTAAAAGAAAATCTAGAGAAAATGTGACAAATTCTACCTGTTACAAAACTATCATTAGTGACAGATGTCCTAGTTCAGGTGGAATTTTAAGTTTGCTTAGAGCAGCTGGGTCAGCACTGGGAACCCATTACCTCAGAGGACATCGGCAATGGGAAGGCGTGGAGGGTAGTAGGTCACTACTTGGTTTAGCACAGTCCTTGGATTTCTCTCCACGTTGTTCTCTGTCATCGAACCCGCAGGCACAGCAGCTAAGCCAAAGCCAACCTCCTCTTTGTGGTCTGGCCTCATAACCTTCTGTTGCTTCTTTTTTTAATTGTTGCATGTATGGGGGTGACATTGGTTAGTAAAAGTGGCATAGGCTCCAGGTGTGCGATTCTACAGCACATCCTCTGTGTGGCTTCTTTCTTTTTTTTTTTTTTTTTTTTTTTTTTTTTTTTTTTTTTTTTTTTTTTTTTTTTTTTTTTTTTTTTTTTTTTTTTTTTTTTTTTGCTTTTTGGTATGTGGGTAGCTCCCTGGCTGGGAATCGAACCCAGGCCGCAGCACTGACAGCGCCAGCGCCGAAGCCTTAAGCCACTACACCATCAGGGAACTCCCCCTGTGTGGCTTCTTTAGACCTTGGTTGGCATTATGTCTGTAGTCGGTGCAAAGATTGGAGCTTGTTGTGGAGCCAAGAACACGTCTCCCTTCTGCTCTGGAGGCACGTTCAGGCCTTTGTCCAGCGGCAGGGGCTGAGCCCGGGAGGGAGCCGACTGGAGCAGGACATCAGCAGGTGGCCCGCAGCAAGAGGCCTGTGGGTTTACCTCTCAGTCCCCAGGTGACCATTTGACCTGAGCTTGTTGTCCCTGAGTAACACGAGGTATAAGAAATGCAGCAAACTCAGTCGCTCTTCGCCGTAAGCCACACAGTGCTGACATAACAGTATCTTTCTCCTTCATTATGCAGTAAGCGAGTATCTTTAAATTGGTGCTATTTATGTCATTTGTAGGAGCAGCATTTTAGTTTCTAGTTCTAAAACGTATCAATTTTTCCTCACCCTGACATGGTAACCGAGTGACAGCTTGAACCGCTTGCAGCATGACACAGTAAGTTGAGTGACAAGGAGCCGGGCAGGAAAGAGAGGTGGCAGAGCAGCACCCTAAAGAGCACTCTGGAGGAAGGACGGGATTCGGGATTCAGGGACTGGGAGACAGGAGGGGCGTCAGGTCAGGGGGTGACAGGTTACCACAGGCATCTGGATGTCCGCAAGGGCCCAGGAGGGACGGTGAAACTTCTTTGCTTTTGGTCAGCAAGCTCTGGCCACTGTGGTCCCAGGCACAGGTCCCAGAAGCCTCCTGGTGGACAGCCCTTGTTTGTGTCCACGCCTGCCTCATGCCCCGGAGGTGGTTCTGTGACTCCTGGGCTTCCGGCTGGATTGCTGGGACGATGAGCACGCTCAGCCTAGACAAAGTAAAACAGGAGCGTGGTGTTCTCGTGCTCCCGGGCCTTCCGAACGTCCGTCTCACCGTGCATGTAACACAGGCTTTCTGAGTACCTGCCGCCCACCGAGGCACTGCCTCTGGGTTTCCTGCAGCCCACATTCCGTTTAGGACAAAATCAAGTGAAATGGCGTTATCTCAGGTGGTAATAAGTGCTGGGAGTGCATGGCCAGGGCCAGACGCTTTAGAGAGGGCTGGTCAGAGACGGCCACTCTGAGGAGTTGCCCTTAGAGCTTGGTGATGACAGAGAGCCCGCCGATGGACGGGCCGGGGGGTCCGCGCTCCCCACGGAGGAGACGGGAGGCACAGAGACCCGTGCGGAGGCGGGACAGCAGGGTGCGAGGAGGAGGGTGCCGGTAAAGGCCGGGCGAGGGCGCCCTCAGAGCAGGCAGGACAGGACATGTCGCCGGGAGGACCGCGCCCCGATAGCCGCCTTTCCGCCCTCAGGCCGCCGCGAGCTCCTGCTGGGGTCATGGTGACTTGCAGCTTAGAAACAGAGACACACGGGTTTTGCTTTTTCTCACCGTGAACTTAGTAAGCTACATTGTAAACAGAGCAGATGGGCCGGCCAGAGGGTGACTGTGCGATGACGGGGAGCAGAGCCTCCCCACCTCTTCTCGGAGCCCTCGGGGTCCCGCAGCCCTCGGGGTCCCGTAGCCCTTGGAGCCCACGCACACGGCTCATGCGCTCACGCAGGGAGCTGCGCCCGCCGGGAGTGCGCGCTGCAGCCCACGGACCCCCTCAGGTCCCCGCGCATCACGGTGGCTGCTCCCCGCGCTGCTTCTAAGGTCGTCCTCCTTGGGGACACATGTCGGTGTTTTAGCCTGTCACAGCCGCCCTCCGGGTTCGCACTGTGGTGAGGCAGTGAACTACGGTAACTGTCCTGACCCGTGTCACCAGAGGTGGCAGGGAAATGGGGGCTTCTGGCACTGCCTGCCCACCAGTGCTTGACGTCACCGGCGCCCCCCTTGACCTGCCCGCAGTGAGGACGCAGGGTGGCTGTGCCTCAGTTTTAGGGCGTCAGGACACAAACCCGCACTTCAGTTCTGTGTTCTGAAAGCCCTTTGTCCTGACAGTCCCTGCACACAGCCCATCGCGTGCTGGCGGGTGAGGTCCCCACGCCTGTCCCCCGCCTGTTAGGCTGCGGCGTCTGTCTCTCCCCGTGCGCGGCCCCACGCACACGCCGGTGCAAGCCCAGAAGCAGGGGGTTCGGGCGGGGGTGTCGCTCCCACCCAGCGCCACACTGTGCGCGCAGGGCCCCCAGCCCTAGGGTCCCCTCTGCATCTGGCGGTTTAAGACACGTCCTCGGGGCCTGCTGAGCAACTTTCTACCTTTCGTCTTGTGCGCTTGCAAGTTGAGGGGAAGAGACAGAGAGACCCCACACAGTTGGGTAAAAGCAGCAGGCCCCCCGTCACCGTGAGCAGCTTGTCGACCTGTAGCTTCTTAGGGTCAGAAGTGAAGCCGAGCTGAAACTCGGGGCGTCGCTCCTGGTGCCGGGCCCTCTGGAAACACGCGGGGGTTCGCGGCGCTCCCGGCAGTGACGGCGGCCTCTCAGCGGCAGGGCCGCGGGCGTCTCCTGCGCGTCTCGGCACGAGCTGGGCCGGCGCCACAGCCAGGTCCCCGGTGCGCTGTGAGGTCGCAGCTGGCTCAGCTCCTGGCGCCGTGCACCTTGTAACAAACCTCGTTAAAGCAGTTTTGTGATTGATTCAATTAAGCCGACTCTTTTCCTCTTTCTTTCTTTTTTGTCAAACTTACGGGGGTGGCCGATAAGGGAAATGACACAGGTGCCAGGTGCACTGTTCTACAGTGCATCCTCCACGCGTGTGTTGTGTGGTCATCGCCCGGAGTCAGCCCTCTTCCCACCACCGTGTGTCCCTGTCCCTTGTCCCCCGCCGACCCCCAGGTAAACCATGGCCGTGTCCGTGAGTTTCGTTTCCCAGGTTACGTGCCACGCGGGGGGACCATGCGGTGCCGGCGGTGTCTGTCTACGCCTTCCTTCCTCTTACGTCTGTGGCTCTTCCTGCCTCCCCGACTTCTTCAGTGTAACGGTCCTTTGCGCTCTGTGAGCCGTCTGTGACGCGGCACGTCCTTAGTGTGTACCTTGGGGGTGTCCTCCTACGTTTTCTCCACGTGTGAAGCCACGCTTTGTTAGCGGGGGCTTTTGTTTATGCTTTTACAGAAAACATCGCGTTATGCACACTTCTGCTTCCTTCCTGCTCAGCAGTACCACGGGGACATCTGGTCACACCCCAGGTAGCACCGATCCCCCTTTTAATGACCGCTTCGGTCCCAGGGCGTGGCCGTGCAGCAGCCAGGCCCTTTGTGTCCTGCTGTTGGCCTCCGGACGGAGCCGTGGCAGCCACCGCGCCGCACGTGTCCGTAGCTGTCGGTGGTTTTGTGTCTGCGATGGAGTCTCAAGGCGCCTTCCTGGACCCAAAAAGACGTTGGTTTGCGTGGATGGTGGCCCGCACTGAGAGCTTTCCGGAAAAGGCAGTCACACTCCAGAGCGCTGCTGGCCACGAATGAGAGGATCGCCACAGGCAGAGAGGCTTTCTTTATTGTCCTAGACTTCCACTTCTTTTGCTAGAGCCTCCTGTGTGATTTACACACAGAACACGCGCACCCACTCGCACACGTGATGCAGTGTAACTGGATCTTGACGTAAACTTCTCGGACGCGTGCCAACCCCGTGACGCCCGGAGTGGCGTGTGTCTCCTGAGTCTGCGGCGTGTTAGCGCTGCGATCTCTCAGAGTGAGTGATGCTTTTCCTCCCAACGTTCATTTAAACAATCACCGGCAGCCTCCCAGCATCTGGGGGGTTTCTGTGCACACTGGCCGGGGGGCTGGACTGCTCAGCAGCACGCGGAGACGCCCGCAGGGCCGCCGGGGAACTCTGGGCAGTGTATTTCCGATCTCATTGTGCCCCTCGCATTCGGAGGGTCGGGCAGCTTTCAGCAGTGCTCACCTTGTGTATCAAACCATGACTGGGCTGCGGGCAGACTGGGCTGGACGCAGAGCCTGTGTGCATCGGGCCGGGGGTCATTCTAGATTCACCTGCCTTGGAACTCATGGACCAGCTGAGGGGGGACACGCAGGGCAAGTGTGGCCGAGCCCTGCAGGAGCCGTCCCCACAGAGGGCAGAGGGTGGCGGCCCCACGATCCATCACGATCACTCAGGCGTCACCCCTCACCTCTCTCCTAACTGGCCCGAGCGCCACCGAGCCCTGAGTGACCACACGGCCACCTTTCTCGGAGAGTGAATCGGATTCTGGGGAGCAGGCTTCCAGCCCCCCAGCTGAGTGAGCCGCTCTGCGTTTCTCTGTTGGAAAACCCTGCTCCCCCTTTCAAGTGCTCCTTGGCAGCAGGTAAGGAATGCTAAAGCTCCCGTAAGTGCCAATTAAGGCCAGTTCTGACGGAGGCCTGCTGAGGCGGAGGGCGGAGTTAGCGGGGCCTTGGGCGCCTGTGCCCCACAGAGCTGGCCACTGCAGGGCCCGGGAGCACGGCACCCCCAGCTGCCAGCAGCCGGCTCGTGGCCCTGCGGAGCACCAGACGACACCGCCGCCGGCTTCTCGGGGGTGTGATGTAGGGGATCCCGTGATGTGTGGGGGACGTCACTGATTTCTGTGCTCGAAACCGCCGTCCTCGTTCTCTTCTGTTCTCCAGATGACGTCCAGCGTCCAGCTTCTCCTTATTTCTCATCGTAGTAGCTGACATTTCCTGAGCACTGAAGATGTGCTGGGCACCTCCGGCCATGTGTCACTGCCCTGGCTCCTCAGCACAGCCGGCTGGAGGAGGCGGGGTTAGCCTGCTGGGCCGGGTGGTGGAGGGCACAGACCCTGCGGGACGGAGGCTCCGGCCCAAGGCAGCACAGCTGAAAGTGCTGAGACTGCGGGCTGGCCGCCCTGACTCCAGGCCCCCGCGGCCCCTCCTCGGGCGGGTTTGCTTGTTTGCTGCAAGTGGACTCATTCATGGGAGAATTTGTGTCGCATCAGGGCTCCTTGTGTGCGAACAGAGTGCAGTTGATGAGTGCGCACTCTGCACACCACGGCCCGCCTGTAACTTTTGGCCTGCAAGGCGTGGGTGTCACTCTGTGAAAACAGTATTTTAGTCTGTAGTCTATAAGAAAAAGATGTGACCTTGTCCCCAGACCTAGACACTTAAATATGAGCCACCATCAGGGGATTTAATACTGGCGTAAACTTGTATTTGGGCAGGCTATTGGGCAGCGGTTCGAGGGGACTAGCAGCGCTCTCCCAGCAGAGCAGAGCCACGTGGCCCACGTCGTTCACCGCGTGCGCCGAGGGAGGCGCGTGCGTGTCTCTGAAAGCTTAGTGCGAGCTTTGTGCCGGCTTTTGTGTATTTGAGTATACGGCTCAAAATCTATTTTCTTGGCTTACGCTGTCATTGATCCCTTCTTGATGTAGGCCTTAAAAATAAATGGTAGTTGTTGCCTGTTTGTGTATGAAATTCAATGTAGGCACATATTAGAAACTGCTGCAATCCTCCCTGGTCATCGTCCGGGTTACAGAGAGACCTCGCCTGCAGACCTGCCCTGGACTGGCTGGTTCTTGCAAGCTGGTTGTTCCCTCGCCCTGGAGGGAACGTCAGAAAGTGCGCGCTGGGGCTGGGGCTGCGAGCAGGCTGGGACCCGGGGCGGGGGTGCGGCACGAGGCGTAGTGGTCGCCTGCGAAGGGTGCCGTCCGGGAGACCCCCCGGCTGCCCTGGAGAGGGCCCCGGGTGGGGGCAGTGCACAGAGCTAAGACCTGGTGCCCGCAGGCAGTCCAGCAGTGTGGTTTTTTGGTACTAGCTTAAGAAAACCTTCAGTGAATTCACCTAAAATTGTTGCTGGTTAATTTTTGAAAGATTTCCTCAGCCTGTCCTCCTAAGGCCCGCTGGTGGTCATTTCTGTTCTTCGAAGGACTGCCATAGTTTGGCTGGTTTGAATGGGACTGTAAGAAATCCGAAAGGGAAAACAGTAGGCCTCCGAGGGCGTCTGGGCCTTCCCGCCGCTGCCCTGGGCCACAGCTGAGTGCTTGCTGAGAGGGAGGCAGCGCGGCTGCTACTCCTTTGTTTTCCAACGAGGTTGGAGTGAGCCTGCGGCCCGATAGAAGCATCTCCTACGTCACACAAGCTCTTCCCCACCCCGCCCAGGCCAACTCTTTCCAAACATGTCATTCATGACTTTTGGCCAAGTGTTGTGTGGGGGTGATGGGACTCTGTAGCGTAAACCCCCCACCCCCCGGCATTTAGAAGTGTCCACTCTAAACTCTCAGGCATCTGAGTCTGTTTGTGTGTGCAGCCCTTATTAGCATAAAAAGGTCAGCTGGCTGTTTTTGCCATGTCTGTGTGACAGGGAGATTTGATGATTGACAGGAGGGGTGTAGTGATGGGGGGGGCACAGGGACTGAGAGGGAAGCAGCCGAACGAGGAAGACACCTGAGGAAGAGCCATGTAGAGGAGTGCTTGGATTGGGGGTACAGACGGCACCACGCTTCAGCGAGCCATCCAGTGATGGGGACGTGGACAGTCAGGTGTCTGTGCTTCGGAAATGAGACTTAATTGTACAGACAGGCACAGAAAATGAGCTACAGTTTTTGGGTTTAGGACAAAAAGTGTGCTTAGTTACAACCGACTTACAGAGCGTGAGGAAATAAGGAGTAGGGGAAGGCTTGCTGATATTTATAGAAATGTGTGACTTTAAAACTTTCAGGTCTCCTGAGACGTAAAATGGAGCTTGTGGAACGAATCGTGTAAATGTCCCAGCAGTGTCAGCTGAAAGGTGTTCAGAGAAATCGGGGGCTGAGTGGCTCACGTGTTAGCAGGTTACAATGATAAATTTCGTCGTCCCCAGTGTTGGCCCGTTGCCCTTCGAGCGGAAGGATTAATTCACACCGGCCAGGACGCCTTGTATCACCGTATTAGATGAAATTAGACTCCACCCCTTGTTTTCTGTTGATCTGCCAGGACCTTTGCAATTCAAGTGCTTTTTACAGTAGTAGCAAACGTTACATAAGACCAAACATGGAGCTTATTTGGAGTTGGTGGGCAGACCCCGCTCATGATGTAAGCCTGCAGTAGCAAGTGTGCAATGAGGCCCAGCCGAATTACGTGAATGGAAGGGGACAGGACACCTCTCCCGAACGGCCCTTGCTCTGCACCAGGGCTGGGAGCTCCGTGGGGTGAGTCTGCCGAGACGGTCTTCAGAGGCTGGGCTTGGCTCGGGGCCCGGGTCTGGAGCGCTTGCAGGAGGTGTGGGCTAGGTCTTCGCTAGCACTGCGTAGAGCGGGCCGAGCGGGGAGAGTCCGCGCAGGCCCGTTTCCTCTCCCGTCTGTCCTGTCCTGCCAGCAGGCCGGCGGCGGGCGCTGCCGGAGGGTGGAGACAGCTGTGCAGAGCCGGTGGGGCAGAGTGGGTCACCGCGGCGACGGGAGTAGCTGCAGCAGGCGGCCACGGGAGCCGCTCTGAAATGTCATTTGAGTCATCTGGCCAAAGTTCAAAATGCAGACGGGAGTCGAGTTTGCTATTAACTCCGACAAAACGCTGAGGCTTGCACCAGGCAGTTCCTGTATCTCAAAGCAGGGAGCACGCTGGTTACGTCGCTCTAAAAATGGAGGCGCGTTGGAACGCCCTGTAGCTGTTTGTTTTCTATCTCGTTTGTGGTCAGGGAGGTTTCGTGACAGGCACGTCAGGGCTTCCTGTAAGAAAGCGTTTGAAAGCTACTTTGTCAGATACCTCAAATCCACAGCAGAGCTTCAAACGGAACCCTGGTTCAAGGGGAAAAACAACTCCCAACACCAACGGTGACCCTGGGAGTCATTCAGTAACTTCTTAAACTGAGCGTATAAAAATGTCATTGCTGACTGGCTGCCAGGAAAGACGACTTTTTCCGTTGTTACTAGCGTGGCCGGCGCAGCTGAGCCAGTGCTCCTTTAGAGGACTGGGAGGCTGCCCCCAGAGACCCCGTCACTGCCCCGCCGGAAGTGAGGCGACAGCCAAGGTCCCTGCTCCTCACTGGATTCGAATTTCATGCCTTCTGCAGCGACCGCACGGGTTTAATTGAGGTAGAAGTTTAGCTGCCGTTTGGAAGGACGTGAAGTACAAACAGATCTTAAACCTTTAACCACATTGCTGCTAATTCCCTAAAATTGATTCTGCTAAAAACGCACATCGCTCGGGCGGCAGTTGTCGTTTTGCTGCCTGGTTTCGTTTTTGAATGTTGCTCCGGGTGTTTATAGGTGGGGCAGACACCAGCTCTGCCCTCAGAAAGCGCAACCCGTGCTGGGACCTCACTGAGCATGGTGGCATGGACCCGTGCTGGGACCCGTGCTGGGACCTCACTGAGCATGGTGGCATGGACCCGTGCTGGGACCCGTGTAGGGACCTCACTGAGCATGGCAGCACGGACCCATGCTGGGACCCGTGCTGGGACCCCACTGAGCACGGCGGTGCGGGGCTGTGCTGGGACCCCACTGAGCATGGCGGCGTGGACCTGTGCTGGGACCCGTGCTGGGACCCGCTGAGCACAGCAGCGTGGTTAGGGAGTGAGTCACCCAGTCCTCCCGAACGGCGTGTGACCCTGAGGAAGGCTTTCTGGGCTCTTCTGCGTCTGAGGGTTTTGCTGTCACTCCCAGGTCCACGGCCTTGTCCCCACTCCCACCCAGAACAAAGTGAAATGGCAAGGATGGGAAACCAGTGGGACTCAGGGTCAGCGCAGCACTTACAAGCAGGCAGTGGTGACAGGCCATCGCACCTTGGCCTTGAAGACAGTGCTCCCTGTGGGGATTCCTGCACAGAAATTCTCGTTAAAAATAAACAAACAGAGGAGGGGGAGGTCAAACAGATGGTGATGGAAGGAGAACTGACTCTGGGTGGTGAGCACACAACGCAACACGTGGACGACGGATATACGTACCTGAACTTACACAATTCCACTAGCCAGCGTCACCCCAGCACATTTAATAATAAAATAAATAAACAAAAGGAGAACTCCAATTTGAGTTTTACCGGGTCCCTTTAGCTCTCTCTTGCCCTCTCCTTGTGTGTGTGTAAACATTGGATTGGACACACTGTTTTTCTTAATTCTCTTTTTGCATTTTGATGATGGCCTGTGTCTTTCATTTCGGAAAAACTGTGACTCAGACCCAGCATATGACTGCAGAGGTGCTGGTGTAGAAATGGGGTGCGTAGGTGCCTGAGCTGTGCGTGGCCTAACGGACTGGAAGGCTAAGCTTCAGGTGACAGATCACTGGACTCGGGTGCTTTTTAACCCGGCAGATGACGGGTTAACTCAAAGTAGCTGGAAACTTGTGGGGTTTGGGTTGGGCTCTTGTTTGCTCCTCACGGGGTGACACCTGAGGAATATAGACATTTCACGTCAGCGGTGGGGTCGAGAGGCGGGGCACAGGTGTGGGGAGTGTTGTGTGTCACCGCGACCTCGAGGTCATGTGCAGTTCTGGCACGGCGAGTGCTTGCTGTGTCCTGTCGGTGTCATTTGGGTAACTGCGCTTCCTGAGGACAGCAGAGTGGGGTCCTTCTGACTCTTAGCAAGGGAGAGGTGTCGGCCACGCATTTCATGGCATCCTGGAGTCCGATCACAAAGGTGGCACAATTCTGTGGAGCACAGAGCCACATGGCGGTGGCCGCGCTTCGCTCCAGGCAGCAGCAGCCTTTTTGCCGGAGTACTTTGCTGAAAACGTGTGTGCGCACACGTGAGCACGTGTGTTCGTCTGTCTGTCTGCCTGAGAGCCTGGGGACAGCCGTCATCTCAGAACCTGCGCCTCGAGCAGAGCTGTAGGAGCGTGGGAAGGGGCCCCTCAAGGAAGCGAACTGGGGGCTGAGACCCCTCAGTTTTCCCCGAAGCAGGCTGTCGTGTGACCATGGTTCTGAGGAAAGGATGTTGTACTCACAGCTGAGGTGACCAAATGGCACACCGCTGAGCACCCCTTCTTTCTCGCTATCATTTCATCTTCTTTAATAAACCATTACTATTTGGTTTAATAAAATATTTTAAGCTATTTTAAAACATTTCTTCAATGTTTGCAAAGAGTTCCAAGTTAAGATGACTGGGAGGGGCACCCCCAGATGATTGATACGTTTTTTGTGTTTCTCACATACTTGAAAGATGCGTTTCTGGCTGGAGGACTGTTAGCGTCGCTGTGGTTCTGCTCCTCCCTGAGCGCCCCTCCCTGCCACAGCCTGTCTGCTGGCTCGCTGCGCTTCGTGTGCACTGTGTGTGCGCTTTGTACGCGCTGTGTGTGCGCTGTGCGTGCACGGTGTGTGTGCTGTGTGTGCGCGGTGTACGCGCTGTGTGTGCGCGGTGTGTGTGCTGTGTGTGCGCGGTGTACGCGCTGTGTGTGCGCGGTGTGTGTGCTGTGTGTGCGCGGTGTACGCGCTGTGTGTGTACTGTGCGTGCGCAGTGTGTGTGCTGTGTGTGCTGTGCGTGCGCGGTGTGTGCGCTTTGTACGCGCTGTGTGTGCGCGGTGTGTGTGCTGTGTGTGCTGTGCGTGTGCGGTGTACGCGCT
>PVJL010015791.1:0-23053 GCA_004026885.1 Lyroderma lyra
CAACTATTTTCTTTAAATGTAAGATTCTCTTAGTTGATTGCTAAACTGTTTCTCTGAAACACAGATATGGGTTGTAATTTTTACAACAAACTTGTTATTTCTTCCCATACCTATGCCTTCTCTAAGGGATCATAATTTAACTACTTAATTAGATTTGTTAAAGAAAATCTAAGGTAACTAAAAATGTCCATGCTAACATAAAGATGAAGATCATGCAGTTCTCTTATATAGGCAGGTAGTTTCCTTGATGAAGAACAGAATCAAGAATGTCATTGTGTCCTCTACCAGACTGGGGTCAACAGTATGTTACGGTAGCTGCAAAAAGTAAGAAAAACAACAAGAAAAACCCCTGCACATTAACAGTAGCAGCTGGATTTTATGTGAGCATGAGCTTTTATCTGACAAAAACTGCTTGTGATTTTCAATGTCTTAACAGTTTCACTGGAATTAGTTAAAACTCATACTAATTGAATACCTTGCAGGCCAACATGTCAATGTCTCCATTTTCAGATCACAAGCAAGATACTACATAATGTTGTAAAAGTTTTAATACATTTCTCAAGTACAGGAGCTGAATCCTTTGTCTCCTATGAGGCACATGGCATAATATAGAAACTTCCTTATCCCTGTGAGCGCTTCTTCACATTTCGTTTTCCTTCATTTATTGTAGTTTTGTTTTGAGAAAAGTATTACACGCCAATCTCAAATCACTTTCCAAGTTCTGAATGTGTTATTACTGCACAGAGGCTTTTGTAATATAAAAAGAACTCAACCACAGATACCAGAATGCAAAAAGGAAGAGAATCTAGAGGTAGTATAATCTAAAAACTACTATTCAATTTTTTTTTTTAGTATTTTGGTGGATGATTCTCAAGTATATTCTTTCATTGCAGTCATGTACTCATTCAATAAATATTAAGTACCTATTATGCACTAGTTGCTGAGAATACAAAATAAATTGGACTTAGTGACCCTCATGAAGCTCACTATTCAATGTCAGAAGCAAATAGGTAAATAATTACCTAAGAAAAAATGGTAAAAGAAATGATTAAAACTTGCTACTTGTAAGTCTCCATATGACATGAAAGTAGGGGTTTCAACATAAAATGTTAAAGTGTTGTAGTGATAAGTTGTTATTCTTATAAATAACTTCAAAACTGAACTTCTCTTTTTGAGCCAATATAAAGATTTGGCCAGCTGAATTGTGCTCTCTTGATGTTAAAGCTTAAAAACTAGTTTTAAATTATTTGTTTTATAGATCTTATTCTGGTGTTTGTGTCTCTGAAGTTTTATATTAGATTCCTTCTTGATTCACTATGCTGAAATACTGAGAAATTATATAAAACCAATATTTGTTACATAAAAAAGTAGTGTTGCTCAGCTGATACTGAAGAAGTACAGAGAAAAAGTCTTCACAAAAAAATTTGACATCTGTAATCCTACAGTGTATTAGGCTTATTAATATATATATATATACACACACATATACATATATATATACACACACATATATATATATATATACACACGCACATATATACACACACACACACATACATATATACACACACATACATGTACATGTACATATATGATATTAGTTTGTTACTTAAATGTTTAACAATGGTTTTATTGAGTGAATGGTCCATATTTTATTCATTTTTTGGTATCTGTAATATATGTATTTGATGTTTTCCTTTAAACTACGAAATTTCCTATGAAATATTTAGCACTGAGAGCCTAGACTCTTAGTGATCATAAGCTTATTTAGAATTCTTCAAATATTATACAGAAATTTTAAATATGTTTCATGACCTCCAACATATCTATATATCAGTCTTATCCAAACTATCATCGATATTCTACAGTGACACAAACTGAGGTGAATAGAAAGACAAATCTTTCAAACTTATTGTATTCTTTTACTTTTTTTTTTTTTTTTCTTGTTTGGTATGTGGGTAGCTCCCTGACTAGGAATCGAACCCAGGCCGCAGCGCTGACAGCACCAACACCGAAGCCTTAAGCCACTACACCATCAGGGAACTCCCTCTTTTATTATGTTTTTATTGATCAGATCCCTTGAGAAATTAAGGAAAGATCTTATATTTGTGTACAGCTGTCTTGGGTTTTCATTCAACATGGCTCTGGTGGTCTGCCTCTTGCACTATGTGGCTGGTGGATAGTCTTTCCACTCCACCAGCCACATAACCCCAATTATACCTCAGGGCATCTTGATAACTTCTAGTCCTCTTTCCTCTTTTTAGAGGGAGAGATAAAATTCAAGAGTCATGTTCACAGACTAAAAAAGAAGGATGCAGCTTATTGAAAAAGATGAGTAGGACATAACTAGCTTTGAAAAAGGGGTGTCGGCAGTAGAATTTTTGAGAAGATTGCTAATGAAAGATAGTGTGACACTTTTCGTATTTGTCTTTATAATTTATTTATACAACTCGCTCAGAAACGTGTACAGAGAGGTGGTTATGCTCTGGGCATGACTGGGGTATTCCTAAGTTACCTGACCAGAAGTTATCTTAATATTATGTGCCAGCACTCAGATTCCACAATTATTCCTATTGCAAATCGAAGTAATTCCATATTTTTGGTGTGTGTTACCTTGCCTTAAGATTCAAAATAAACTCTAGGAGATGGTAGTTAAACTCTGTTATTAATATATTGTTGCTAACTCAACAGAAGTTAAACTGTCATGGAAGACCATCTAAATACTGTTGAGCATATTCTATAAGCATATACATAATAATCAAAGACTATTTGACAATATGTATTCATTGAATACCAAAACCCATGTCAACCTGAATCTTTGAAGTGCAAAGACATAGTTTTTATAAGTTATTATATTTATGGCCATAGAAATATAAAACTAAATTAAGAGTGGCGATGTAAAAGTTGGTGTCTAAAAAGAAAAAAAAATGGAGTATTTGTGCTTCACTTAGAGATCATATCCCACAGGAAGTTAAACAACATTTTCTGGTATTATACTGTGACTTTCAAAACACATTTTTATTGTTGTACATAAAAATGACTTTATGGCATAAAGGAAATTATTACATTTCAGTTTTTTAAGCAAAAGTGATGCCTTACTAAAAAAAGTCAATGGAGGGAAAAAACTAATTTTTCAAGCTGAATTAAATTCCTCCATGCCTTCTATTTTGCATGTGGCTATATTTTAAAAGACTTTAAGTTTCCATTGTTCAAAAACAGCCTTAATGTCCACTTTTCAAGGCACATTTATATCTTGATTTCAGTTAATTTACAACATATGGTTCACCTTTCCCTTGGCAATACCACCTGCTCTGTTTTTACTTTAAACAGAATATTAAAATCATGTGCTTTATTCCTATGATATGAATTTTGACACTTAAATATCTATATAATTTACTTGGAAATCAATGTCTGAATAACTTATAGACTGATCATTTTTTTTCCCTACTGAAGTCAAGTCAGTAGAAATGTGAATAATGTGTAGGGAGAAACATGTCACTAATATTTCTAAGCATTATTAAACATTTCCTAAAAATAAACTTCATATTTTCAAAGGTATATCAATTTTTAACTATTAATCCTCAAAAATATATGTCCATGTGACTTGATACTTAAGAAATGTTTTAAGAAGGAGTGAAAGTATAGAGGTGAATAATATTTAAAATATTGCTACATATGTAAAAGATTTCTTGTTTTGTGAGATGAAATGTAAATCTTATTTGGGGGACAAAAAATTAAAAAATTAAAAATATTTGCTGAGGGCATCCATATGAGTCAGTGTTAGCTTAGAGTTACAACAGGGAGCAAAGTGAAATCTAAGAGACATCTGGAGAGAACAAAGGACAGAATTTAGTGACAGATAGAAATAGGTAATGATGATGAGAAACTATGGAAACTCAGTCTTGTCAGGACAAAAGCACCATGATTAACATAAAAAGAGATATCGTGGTTAGAAAAAGAATGTACTGTAGTGATGAAAATAAAAAAAAAACCTGGAAACAAGTTTAAAAGATAAACACAGCAAGAGAAAAATGGCAATAAAAGCCTTATATAAGAAGAAAGATGTTCAAAGGAAATGTGTAGAGGAGATATTGGGTGGCCAAAAAGCCATTGCGTGTTAAGCTACTAGATGAGCGTACATGTCTTAAAATGTAACTAACTTCATTCTAACCCACAAATTCATTATCTTACTTGACAACTGACAATTCAAGCTTGTTTTAAAAATAGAAAACATATCATTTTGTTAAGAATGGTTTGCCTGGCATCGATTTTTAAAATGAAGAATCAAAAGGAACACTTTTGTCATATTTTGCTTTATTATTTCCAAAAAGGAAAAAATGCTGTGAAAGCTCATAAAATGTGAAGTGATATGTATGTGTTTAAAACAGTGTCATTATGGCAGTATCAGAATTGGTTTTCTAAATGTTATTCTGGAGATTTTGATGTCAATGATGCATCACACTCAGGAAGACCAATTGAAGTTGATGATGAGAAAATAAAGGCATTGATTGAATCCAGTAGGCATTTGATGATATGAGAGATTGCTGAGAATCTTAACATATTGAAAGCAAGTATTGAAAACCATTTGAAACAAATCAGATATATTAGTATACTTGATATTTGGGTTTGACATGGACTCAAAGAAATTCACCTTACTAAGCACATTAACATCTGTGATTCACTCTTGAAATGTGAAAAAAAAAACCCATTTTTGAAACATATGACAACAGGCATTGAAAAATGGAGTATTTACAACAAAATAGAATGAAAAAGATCGTGGAGCAAACATGTTGAACCTGTTCAAAGCACTTCAAAAGCAGATATTCATCAAAGAAAGGTTATGCTGTCAATTTGGTGAGATTTCAAAGGTATGGTGTATTTTGAGCTGCTCCTCAGGAACCAAACAATTAATTGAGATGTGAACTGTCATCAATTGAATAAATTAAAAGATGCCATCAAACAGAAGCATCCGGAATTTGTGAATCACAAAGGGGTTGCATTCCACAACAACAACGCTAGACCACATACAAGTTTAGTTACTCATCAAAAGTTGTTGGATCTTGGATGGAATTTGTTACCACACCCACAATATTCATGAGTCATTGCACCATCAGACTACTATTTATTTTATTTTTTGCAAAACAGCTTGAATGGTAAAACATTTACCATTGATGAAGATGTCAAATATTTCATGGAACAGTTTTTTGTTGGAAAAGGTAGAAATTTTTTTCAGTGTGGTATCATGAAGTTGCCTGAAAGATGGCAAAAGATAATTGAAAAAAAATGGAAAATACATTGTTGAATAAAGTTTTTGTTTTCCATTTTAAAAATCACCTTTCATTTACTCACACACACAAAAATGCAATGACTTTTTGGCCAATCCAATATATGGAGGAGGTCAGAAAACAGAAGAAAAATTCTCAGAGAAGTTAACAGAGAAAATAAATTACTGAGTAGATCAACAGAGAAAAATGGCAAGGAAAAGGTAAATGACATGAAACCTGAAAAAAAAATTGGCTTTGACTATGAACAATTTTAGAGATTACACACACACACACACACACACACACACACACACACACACACAAACCAGAAGTTGAAAATCCATTTAAGAAGTTCAATAAAGAAATGCTGGGTATAGGTCTCTATTCTGAGATGTAAACGTGCAGAGAAATAAGACATGGGTAATTTCTTTCTTCAAATAAGAGGGATCTGAGCCTATTTGAAAGAAAAAAAATACTTCATTGAAAGAAACAAATTAAAGATGATGTATTAGAAAAGAACAGTTATTGCATGAATTGTCTGAGAAAATAGATGTCATTGTACACAGAATAAAACTAAAAATAGTAGATGTTAGTAAGAAAGTAAACTTGCTTTGTGGTTATAGTTCACTCACCTCAAAACATTCACAGTATGAATTCAGGCATTCCCTTTCCCCATACTACCACATCATTGCTGTGTCACAATTAACCAGCTAATTTATTTAATTGTTTTACTTCTTGCTGACAACTCTACAATCTTCTCCCTCCTCTGCTGATATACTTAGGGACTTTTATGACTCATGCTGATGAGCCTGTGATCATCCTAGTTCATAGTTCCTCACCTTTGTGCCAGGGACCCCCATGTCTCTTTTGCACAAGGATACAAACAAATCTTATTATCAGTGAAAATGTTCTATTTATATATCACAGATTTCTGAAATATTTGATATAAGACGAAATCTGTTTTCTGCCCCCTATCATTCCTGTTCCATCCTATTGCTTCTTCCTTGCCAAGATTCCTCCTACACTCCTGGAATTTCTTTCCTCTTTATGTGCATTTTCTCCCTCTTCCTTTCTGCCAATTTCTTTCCCTCTGCATATGAACATGTGCAGTACCCCCTTTGCTTGGCTAATACTTTGATTATGCTATTTCTCTTTATATAATATAGTCCCATGCCATCTCAGAAACATTTCTTCTTCAGGTCCCCTCCATAAAACCTTTAGTAATCAACACTATTGCTGCTACTACCCTCACTTTGACTACCTACTCTAATTATATGGTATCTCTCTTTTCTTAAAACTCAATATAATTTTATGATCATCTTATGGAAATGATTACTTCAACATGAGAGTTAAGCTTAAATTATATCAATCTAGTATTTTTAATGACTGAAAATGTGTTTTACCTTAAAAGATGACACTATTCTTTAACTAAAATTTTGTATTTGTTTAAACTGGAAATTTAAAAATATATCTCATTTTGAACATAGCAATACCTTATTTACACCATCAAATTTCAAAGTGCCCACCAGTGTCTTCCACACGGTATGTAGGCCTGTTTCATCAAAACGAATTAAAGGCTGAGGAAGAGATGGAGATGTACTGACATGATCTGTTACACAGTGCGTAGTACTCAAAAAATGTTCATTGAATAAACTAACAAAAAAGTGAATTATATGTGCATTTCTTTGCCTGATGCTCTTAATCTTTATAGAGAGCAGTTAGTATAGTTATATGAGGATGGACCATTAATTTCACAAACTCATCCTTGAAAAAGTACTACATACCACATTGCTGAATATCACTACCGTCACTTTCAAAGTACTCCCTTTGGGAAGCTATGCACCAACATCAGTACCTAGTCCACCGTTCAAAGCAATTCTGGAACTATTTTTCTGGAATGACCATCAGAGCTGTTATTGTACAGCTCTTGCCAATATTATGACATCTCACTGAGTTGTTTGTATAGTGCTTTTAACGTAAGTGCACAGTGGCAAGTTTGCAAACTTAATTGTCAGATTTTGGGGACAACGACAGCTCTGATGGTCATTCCAGTTAAAGTTCCAAAATTGCTTTGAAGGGTAGATTAGGCGGTGGGGTATAGCTTTCCAAGAGTTCTTCGAAGGTGATTGTTGTGATATTTAACAATGAGGTATGTACTACTTTTTCTAGGATGAGTTCATGAAATTAATTATCTGATCTTGTATGCTAAGATGGCTATAGTGACACAAAAGATACTTAAGGAAAAGAAGGCCTGAAATATCAACTTCAGGATATATACTAGGTTTCAATAAGAAATGAAAAATTAAACTACAGATTGATAAGTAGCTAAAACAGGCCTATTAAACTGAATTGAATAAATCTATAATATGCTAGGTACATTTGTTCTTTACAATATAAATGAAGTGTTGGACTTACTACAAATTGGAAGGGGAAATTATTCATTAGAAACAAACCCATTTTCTATGTATCTATAAGATTTTATAACATTTAAATTATACCTGGTCCTACCACTAGAATAATTATTCACAGTCCAGCAATTGATCAAACTTTCTCTATTGAGCTATAATGATTTATTGCTTGATTATAAATTATAATTTAAAAATATTTCAATACTGTCACATTGGTAGAGAACATTTTTATTTTCAAGTTTTTGGGTGTGATATGGATATATGTAATTGAGTCATGTGTTTTATTCTTGGAATTAAACAAGACTGCACCCTCCTGTCCATTTCAATATGTGGTGGCATGCATCCATGGCACACAGTGGTAGGCAACAGGCTGTACAGAGGTAAGTCAGACTTAACTTAAAATGTTTTGATAAACTTTCCTTTCTAAATTTTCTCCATCATTTTCTCATTGTTGTTTATTCTCTCTTTACTTATAGTTCTGATCTTTAAAATGTTATTATAATTTTATCCTAAAATGTTAAAACTGTTTTCATATGTTTTATACTCTTGATTATTAATTTCTATAATGATTAACACTATATCTGCATATATATATTTATATATAACATGTTGCACACACATATATGCACACATAATGTAGCATAATCTTCGGAATTTAGCAAAGTTTAACTCTCCTACATAGTAACTTGATGATAGAGTAATATATTTAAAACTGTTTACTAAGTTTTCTTACCTGTTAATGAAGAAAATAAGGTTTGTTGTGAGCTTTTAAATAGAGTGAAAGGAGATTCACTGGCAAATTTTGAGCTAAGTGACAGTTACTTACTCTCCAGAATAATTATTAGGCCGCTACATGAAGAACAGATTGTAGGATTATAAGGGTAGAAGATGCTACCCTATGATCCAGAAATGTTGGCAAGAGACATAACAACTCAGGCTAGGATGGTAGCAATGAAAATTGTAAGAAGTTGGTAGAATATGAATGCAGTCTGAAGCCAAACATAATGCAATTTCTGGTATACTGGATAGACAGTATGTAAGAAAGACACCAAAGATGATAGCAAGTGTTTTGGCATAAGCAACTGAAATAACTGAACTGGCACTATCCAATGCAGATGGCATAATTAGAGAAAAAAGATTCAATTTAATTTTGGACTTGCTAAAGTTAAGATTTCTTATTAATTTTATTCTAGTTACCTATTGTTCCTTAACAAACTACTCAAATTTAGAGGCTTAAAACAACACAATTTATTTACTTAAGAATTTTTAATTTGATCAAAGCTCTGCATAAACTCATCTCTTCTTCATGTCAACTGTGCTGACAACAAGGCTCAGGTGACATATGGCTGGGGACTGGAATCATTTGAAGGTTCACTACTCAATATACCTAGTATTTGGTGCTGGTTGTCAGTTGGGACCTTAGCTAAGGGTTGTTAATGGGAATACCTACATGTGGCCTCTTCATGGGGCTGCTTGGCTTCCTGATAGCAGAGTTGGTTGGCTTCTAAGAGCTTCCCAAGAGAACAGGTGGAAGTTTTTTTGTTGTAGATTTAGTATTTTTGCTTTTTGTTTCTTGCTTTTTTGATACAGCCAAGTTACTTGATTTCATTTCCAAAACAGTCATGGGCCCAGTCAAATTTAAGTGTTGAAAAAGGTGTTCCACCACTCTTTTTGGAAAAGAGTCAATGTCACATTGTAAGCAGATCATGTGGAATGTCAGATATTGCTATAACTACCTGGGGAATTATAATCTGCCATAGATCACTAAATAAAAATGTTGAGTATGAAGCTAACATAAAAATCTAGAATTCAAGAGTGAGGTCTGGTCTGGGTATATACATTTTAGAATCCTTTTAACATTTTGGTGGAATGACACCACCAAATCGGGAAGATAAAAACTCCAAAGACTGTGCCCTAAGGAACTCCAACATTCATAAGATGTCAAAGAGAAAAATAAGACAGGAAAGTGAATTGAGATGATTGCTGAAACAGAACAGTTAAGGGAGTCGGTTTCCTCGTTCCTCATACTGTCTCTCTGAAATCCGTCCTCAAGGTCTTCACTAGTAATAAAAATTGAGTTTGTTTGGTATCCAGTGTATACTGTTCGGTCTGTGGCCTTAGCCCAGGTGATGAAATATAACTTGTCTAAATATGTCCAGATAATGTCTTTCTTTTGACTATTAACTGATCTAAGGTTGGGCATGTAGCTTACATTTGGTAAAACAAACAAACAAAATAACAAACAAAAAACAATCAGACAGACAAAAAACAAAAGGATGAGTAATAAGACCTTTCTCTTCCTAAATAAAACAATAAGCTTAACAAGGAAAAGATGTTTTGTCCTATCCTTATTCTCATTCCTTAAGTGTGAACATACTCCTCGATCATATATCAAGCATGCAGCTATAAATAATATCAAGAGTAAGACAGAATATAATTGGGAAAGATGGTAGTTGAAAAAGGTAAAAAAAGAAACTCCCATAGACTTAACAAACTCAAGTTAAATGTTATATTCTTTGCATCCAAGAACATTCCTAACCAATGTCACTTTTTCATTCCTTTGGATTTATACACATATTAAGAACTGCATAATAAATTTAACCCCATCAAATTTGTATTAAAATATACATGAAGAAGTGAAAATAAAATTTTCTGCTTAGATAAGATATTTTTGAGTTTTGTTGGCATTATAACTAAAAATAAATATTAATACAAATGTCTGGATTTTAAAAAAATTAAACTTAAGAAAACTCACTTGAAAAAAATCAAAAGATATATGTAAATCTTAAAATTACCCTTTCTCTGGGTGCACAGCTATAGATCTTGGTTGATCCAGGCCTTGAGAAATAATTACATAACGAAAAGAACCATTGAGTCTTGCGACTTCAATTAAGTTGAAACCATGATCTGTCCAATATATGTTACCTAGAGAAATAGAGATGTGTTTATAATATAGTTGTGAGAAAAACAATTATTTACAAGTTATGACTGAAATTAACTTTCTGAGCATTCATATAACCCATAAGAAATAATTTACTTCCTATATTTTTAATGAGTGCATTTCTTAAGGAAAAAGCTGTAAATAAAGGAATATGCAGTATTTCCCAAATCTCAAGCATCTGTAGCTTAAGCCATGTAATGATACATCTATATGTTAAAAATAAGTCGAAACTTCTCTCACCTGCAGAAGAATCTCTTTTAACTTCTTACAGATTTCAGGCAAGTGAACTAACATTTCTGTTTTCCTGCTTCATGAAACTCTCAATACATTTGGGCAAAGTTAATACAACATAATCTGCTTCTACATGAAAACACTTATCCAAAGGCTCAAAACATTAGAAAGAATGAATCCCAAAATAAAAGAGATTATTTACCCCTGTGGCAAGAAGTCAAACCAAAAATAAAATAAAATAAAATAAAATTGTTATGAGTCAAAAACAGAATTTTTATGAAGCAGAGTGAGCCCTTAAAATAGGTGTGAAACAAAAAAAGAAATAGCCATGGGTTATACCAGCAATCCAGTCAATAGCAATTCCTTCCACTCTTCCCAAGCCATTGGTAATGATATCTTCTTTCCAAGTCTGATCTCTTTTAGTTCGGCTAATTTTATTGGAGCCCATGTCTGTCCAATAGATGGTATCATTTTCTATGGGTAAGACAGAAAGAAATACACACACACACATACACTATAAAAGACATCAATATACAAGTTAGTCTCACATTATATCAGTATTTTAGGGGTTAATATCCTGGGTGTGCTAGAGTATAAGTATTCTTCAGGATAATTTACTAACACAAATAGTAAGAAAGATATTAAAACAATGTGAAAGAATCTAGTCAAGTTTTTAAAAGTATTTTTGAAATATCTATGAATATGACCTATCTCATTCTTCATTATATTTTTTCATTGTCCTACTTATTCTAACTCACTAAATACTTATCTCTCATGAATTAGCCATCTTAATATCAATGTTATTGTTTACCATAATTTTTCTCTTCACATCTATAACTGTGTCTGAGTCTTCTTAAAATAAAGAAAATACTACTGTAGATAATCAACTCAACAAAGTCTTAAAGTGAAAGATTAGAAAGAAGCATAAGGGCATTTCAGCTATGTCAAGAATATTTTAAGCATAACGTCATTCAAAATGTATAAAGCCTTAAAAATGCCTTATTATCCAATTATACTTTCTGAGGTACTACTTTTCCAAATGTCAACTACAAACGTCTTAGATTATTTTTCAAATTCTCATTGTATAAATGGTCTTTAAAATATTTGAGGAATGGCTCTATGCTATCCTAGAGTCTTTAAATAACAGTACTTTCTGAATACTTGAATGAAAAATGTGTATAAAGATTATAAATGAAATATATGTGCATGCATATGCATGAAGGGTAGCAATCATAGACCAATGACTTTAAATACAGCCACCAGAAAGACACTGGGGAAAAATCATGAAATAATAAATTTGCCACCAACTAAGAAAGTTTTTGTGTTGTGACCTACATCGTCATTTGAAGAACAAATCCTTTAAGACCAATATAATTTCCCTCTGGCACAGTGACAGACTACAAAATAAAGAAAAAGCAAGTAGGGTAATAAACCATTTACCAGTAAGTTTTGGGATTCTGTTTCAAATGAAATACAGTCTAAAATATTTCACCTATTTGGGGAATGATTCCAAATGTTCCCTGTTCTCAACAGTAGTTAAGCCAAATACACAACTGTGTGAAACAGAGCAAAGACACCACTTTCAAATATATATCTGGAAAGCAAAAACTTGTTTGATCTTTCCAGTTTTGTAAAATTATGAGTTGACATGCTTTCATTATTGCAAGTGTGAATCAATCAATAAATGTAAGCACTATTTTTTACATAAAAATTAAGCATTATATACCAAATCTCCTGCAAACATTAGACCCATACATCCACCTGCCTACTTGGTCTCCTCACTTGTATGCAGAAAAGGCAGTCTTTAAACACACACGACAGATTCTGAACTCCTCCTTGCAACATGCTTTCTTAGGGTTTTCTACCTGGCAACTTGACACGCCATGGTGGTATGATGGGTGGCACCTCCACCATTTGTTTCCTGGGCTAAAAACATCACCTTGTTCTTGACCATTTTTTTTTTCACATTTCACATATAATCCTTAAACAAATATTCCTATGCAATTTATTGCCAAGTACGAAGGCTGTCCGGAATGTATCCAGCCACGCACTATGAAAAATTTAGACGTTTACGGTTGGATGTTTTTTCCAGACAGCCCTCCTATTTTTGGCTCTTTTTATTCTTCTTTTAAATCCTATCCCTCATCCAACCACCTCTCACACTCTCTACTATAATCTGAGTCACTGTTATTTCTTGCCTGAAGTACTACACTAGCCTCCTAACTTCCTGCCCAACTTCTACTTCTGCCTCAGTATTCCCTTTTCCTCTCGAGTCTTTTCTCCACATAGAGGCCATTGTTACCTTTTTAAAATCATTCATAATTTTTCTCCCCTCCATTCAAATTTGTTACTTCCCATCTCATCCAACATAAAATTAAAGTTCCTCCTCATGACCTTCATGACCTAGCCACGTCCTTCCACCTCTCTCCCCTTATCCTTTTAGTATCCCCTCGTTCACCTATCTCTAGTAACTCAGACTTTGCTCTTCATAAAATAAACCAAATGCTATTCAGTCTGAGGTTCCTTACATTACTTTTTCCTTCTGTCTGAAATGTTTTATTTTTTTTCCCTTGGATATCTGCACAGTTCTGCCTTAGCTTAAATATTCCCCTTCTTACTGACACTTTCCTTGACTCCTCTATAAAAAATTATTCCATTATCATGCTCTATTCCCCTTACCAAATCTATTTTTTTGCCATAGATTTATCACTGTCAAATACATTTTTTATTTATTGGTTTGTTTGTTTAGTTTCTGTCTAGTCTCACAGGAATATGTCTTTAGGGCTGGAACTTTATTTTGTTCTCTACTTTATCCCTGACACCTGGAATAGTGTCTGGCACATAGTAGGTTCCAAGGAAACATTTGGTAAATCAATGAACAAACGTGTTGTGCTGTATAAAGACTGATTGGGAGGGGATATAAGGAAGGCGAAGCTCTTATCATGAGAAACTTTATAGGCTCATTAAGGAACAGAAGGTATGAATATAAAAAATAAGTAACACTTCACAATAGCGTAGCATGAACAGAATATAAGTAGTACAGACAAGTATTTTTGCAAGAGTTCAAAGAAGACATTTACAGCAATCTTTGTAAGTATTAGAAAAAAGAACACTAAATTTGTATATGACTCTTACTTTTGGATTACTCTCTAATGTAATAGCTTAGCCAGCTCAGCAAAATCAGGAAGCATTGTTTCTCATATATAGGTATAATAGTTCATTTTACACATATCTTTATTATTGAGCTGAACTTGCATCATTTCATTTCTTCATAGAAATAGATTGTGAGATATTTAATAAGTAAGAACTGCAATTGACCCCTCTTTGCCAGTGAAGTCACCAGTGCAGTAGGCACTTTATGAATATTCATTTCGTAAAGAGTGTATTAATTTGTCATTCTGACACTATCTCTAAATGGTTGAGTCCACTAGGCCACAAAACTGAGGTACTGAGAGGTATTCTTATATTCTTTCATTAAGAATATTTGAGAGATCAGTAAGCAAATCAATCACATGTTGATACATTAAGGAGGACCAAGAGGATGAAAGAATCGAATCACTCATTCATATCCAAACCCCCTTTCTTCATGTTTTTTACATATGTATTGCACACCTTCCAAAGTCTAATTGGACTAAGTTCATTAATACATAATATATTTTACAGTATCTGGAAATATCTGCAAAATAAACATATTAGGTCAAGAATGTTTTAATAAGTGATAGAATCAGGCTGCAAGATGATAAAATTTTACAAAAAACTAAATATTTTTAAAATGGAAATGCACATAAAGAAAGGGAGAAAAGATTATCATAATTGTGTCCTTACATGTATATCAAAATATATTTTTTAGCTTTAATTATGCCTTATTTAACACATACCTACAGAATACTTAGTATGTGCTAAATATTTTTATAGGAATAGGGGTATGGTGGTGAACATGAGAGTCTCTGTAACCATGGAGTCCACTTCTGAAGTTAAATGAAAAATAAACTATCTTAAGACATATGGTAATTGTGAGAAAGTTTATTAGATAGCAAATAAAATTATTGGCATGGTTGGTGAGGCTACAAAAATTAGAAGTTACCTCCATTTTATTAAAGAGAAATTTTACTATAAATTTCTTTTTACACAACAAAAAAATGAAACAACAATGAAAAGCCTCTGGCATAAACAAATCCTTCTGGAAGGATCTGAGTTGGTCATTAAGTAATGAGGATAGATTTTAGTATTTAGTTCCTACGGTAATAATTTGGTCAATAAGGAAATAGAAACCTAGAATCTGGGTAACATCTAGGACACTCACTTTGCCCGGTTTTTTAAACTAGGATAATTGTATATATTTTGTAGAAAACAGGAATCTTTAGTAATAGATTCTAATAAAAGTTTCTTAGACCTTACATATAACATACTAAGAAAGTCCAAGTTAGAAAAATAACGGAAATAATTATTTTAGGACATCTCCCAGTTGTGAATACGAATGCTGACAAATTTGCTTAGCTTAACTTAGCTATCAAATTGATTTATTTCCATTTAGTTGGACTTACTATATGCTATCCCTTACTTTAAAAATGAAGACAATTATGCTCAGTTCCAAAAGTCTATGTTGACTTTTGGGAAATTCTATATACAGTGTGCTCTGATTTCTTGATAAACTTCAGGCTTGGGTTCTAGAGGATGTTCTATTTATGGTTATTCAACTACTGTCAGTTAGTGTACTCTTTATTATCTTATAGAGAATGCTGCTAAGATTTTTTTTTTAGCTTGTTGTTAGACACAAATAAGACTCATCTGTATGCAGTCAATAGAAATTCATATCACTGATGCTTATACAGAACGTCACTTTAACTCCGTTTGTTGGGATTAGAAAGAATGATCTCTTGCACCTTGCAACTCCTCCAATCACCAACTTTGACTTTGACTTTGACTTTATTTAATATCACTTTCAGATAAGTTGGTTGCAGACAACTTTTGTCATTTGAGGCCAGAAATATAAGCATTCTCCATGGTTTTTATTTTTATTTATTAGCAGTGATCTTAACAGATAGGCCCAGAAATATAATTGCTTGTATATTTACAAAGGTTGCCTTGAGGACATTAAATTCATGAAATTTTCTAGTTTAGCTAAGATAATAGTTTCCAAACTGATTTTTATTCTAAAACTCTGACGGATAAGGCAGTCACCTCTAATCCAAATCCTATCTTTTGCTCTTTCAAAAATCACCTTCTCTAAATTTTGGAAAAGAATACTTTCTCGTAATATTACTGTATTTTCCAATTATCACGCATCTCAATGCAATTTTATTCCTGTTGTGTGTCATTTCAATCCAAATGATCAAATTCAGTACTTTTCCCTAATCTACTTCTTATTCTCTCAACCACACTCAGAGTTAGAACTATTTGTAAACACACAAAATACAAACAATGAATTAGAATTTATGGAATCATGGAATGGTAATTATAACAACATCAAAACTTCAAAATGAGGGAGTTCCCTGGTGGTGTAGTGGCTTAGGGCTTCGGCGCTGGCGGTGTTGGCGCTGTGGCCTGGGTTCGATTCCCAGTCAGGGAGCTCCCACATACCAAAAAGCAAAAAAAAAAAAAAAAAAAAAACAACAACAAACAAACAAAAAACCAAAAAAACAAACAAACAAAAAAACTTCAAAATGAAAATATGTCCTTATTCTCTGGTCTCACACACCACTGGTGATTATTCAGTGGAAGCTTCATATGGAGCCCCGGCCTCAAACCATGTCCCCAGCTCCTCTCTTGCCCTCCCATCTCATCCTCTCTCGATTCAATGTATCATTGCTTCCCCTTTCTGATTACTCAAAAAGAAAACCTCTAACCATTGTCCCCAATCTCAGCAACAAATCTGCCTTCACATAGTTTAAATTAAATAACTCTCTAATGATTGCCCATTGGAATTGCTTAGTAAAGTTTAAAGAAAAACAAAACATACCAAAGATGCAGCCCAACCTCAGAGATTTTAAATTGTTGTGTCTTGGGGTAGTGTACAGATTGAGAATTACTCGTTAACCCATCAGTGGTATAAATAAGAACTTTGTTATTTAACAGGGTCCAAGATCTTCTGAAGATTTCTATTATAAAATGCTACTCCAACCCCACCACATCCCACCCTTACCTTCCATTATATTCTCATTGCCATCAATGGCCCACTGCTAAAGAGATTTTCAAGAAGAGAAAAGCTTGACAGAGAGAGTCTCTAGAATATCAGATTTGGAATTTTTTTTCCCCTTCCAGTTGGGTGATGCCTTTAACTTGAAAAAAAAGAATTTAAAAAAATTGTTCAGTTGGTTTGTTAGAAATCATTGTTCTTCATTTATGCCTGAATCAAGCCAAATCAAAAGGCAGCTCACAGGAAGATTACTTTGCTTTGTTCCTTTTTCATTTTTGATAAGCTGACTTTTAGTGAACTTTCAATTGTCCTTTGCCACAGGTATACATTCACTTGATTACTGCTTTTCTTTTAATTATAAAGACCTCATGAGCCCTGAAACAGATCACATTTTTCTTTGCACTGGTTATTAGTTAAATTACCCCTAGTTAATTAGTTAACTAAAATTAGTTAAATGGCAATATAAATTTACTGCCAACTACTAGCAAAAATACAGAATTCTACAATGTACATTTGATAGCTGGTTTCGTTATTTTCTCTTTCCTAATTTTTCCCTTACCACTCACTTCCCCATCTTAATTGTTCATCATATTACAATTACTGCATTTTTTTGGATGCTATATAATTTTTGAATGATGTATGTGTACATATACAGAGACATGTGTATATATTATTTTATAATGTATTTAAATAACATTATTTAATACAACATATTTTATCAGTGAATAACTTATTAATAAAATAAACATTAAACAAATATTTTAAGTTAAATCTTTTTTTAACCAGTAAGTTGTACAATAAATAAATAAATAAATAAATAAATAAATAAATAAATAAAAGTTTATCATTACCGGTGCAGCTGCTACTTTCCAATCATGCCCCAGTTTTGGTGTACTTTGTGCCACAGACACCAACTGAAACCTCTGGTACAAACTATGAGAGTTATAGAAATTGAGGAAAAGTCAAGGTCAAGGTCAAGTTCATCAGAAAAGCTTTCATTGAAGAAGTGAAACTTTGCCTGATTCTTTAAAGACTGGTTTACATTTAGATTAAGAGATGCACAATATAGTTCTCAGAAACCTAGTTCAGATAAAGAAGCAATGCAACAATTGGTTATTAATTTAATAATGTGGTCATCTTTATAATAGCAGGGAGGGACAACAAGATCATGTTAGAAAAAGTGGTGAGAAAACTATGGTGTCCCTTAGTTTTGAATCCATTAGATGCCTGGATACAGATATGAGTTAAGTTGTACTTTCTATTCTTTTCCAATTTTGAAAGCATTTCTTCAAAACTTTTGCAGGTTAGTAAAGACCTGAGTTTTTGAAATTCCATATTAAAAGAGATTCAATAATAAAGTACTAATGAATTACATTTATTTCTTTCATTTTGAGAAAAGCAAATCAATACAAATATATATGGCCAATTTTCTTTTCACTAAGAACCCCATCCTTGTGAGTAAATAAAATGAAATCTGCAGACTTCAAAGGTTTTAGTGATCTTAAGGTACAATGTTATGAAACCTTATATAACGTACATTCTTTAAATTACTCTTTTCTCAAGTAAGAAATATATGCCTGTCTAGCTTTTGTGTCCTGAATGAAATCTGAATTAAACATACTTTTTATAAAAGCAATTCCATTTTCAGGTTTTGAACTGTTTCCTCTCAGGGTAACAAAGAGTCTTTTACATTTTCCTAAGCATTCACTGCTTTTTTTTTTTTTTTCTCTTCAAAGCAATTGCCCTGTGCTGGTTTTCATATGCATTAAATTAGTTTTCACAGTCTTTGTGTGCCTAATTTGACTTTCAGGTAGTACATGAGAACAAAAATGTGCTGTCACATTCTCATCTGTCAGATTAGAAGAGAACTGATAGCAGCTTCAAGGAGAAATTGTTTTAACTTAATTCTTTTTTGAACTTCCAAAGCTAAGCTGTAAAACTGAGACAGCACAGTGAATAGATATATCTTCAGGGGACACCTACTCAGACATTTCTTGAGGAAACCATCAACCTGTTTCAGAAAACAGTGTCATTCTATTTTATTTTTGAATAATGAAAAGACAAAAATCTTGTCCCTCTAATGCTAGGTTTTTATGCTATGCCTCAAATTACTAAATCAAAGACGGAGTACACACCTTAAAAAACAGAGGTTTTCCCAGCAAATAATGTTTGATTTTTCTCCCCATCATCACACAGAGAGGAATTTAGTATAATAACTAAAGGCTTGAATAGTGTGTTCTAATTTTTTGAGGTTAAAATCTCAGCTCTAGTACTTTGTGGCTATATGACAAAGGTAAGTCACTTAATCATTCTGTTCAGCTTTCCAACAGGTAAATTGAGAATAACAGAGCTGCTGTGAGAATTAAATAAATCAATGTTTGTTAAAGCACGGAATGCCTAGTACTAAATAAATATAATAAAGTATCAACTATTTTTTAAAAAAAATATGAAGTTTATAAAATGTCAAAATGAAAAGTATACTAACTGATAAATTTGGTAACTTTATATACTTTTGAAGTTTTAACGTGATCAATTTAAAACTAACCAGAAAAAATTCGTCACTGCTATCACCAGGTTCTGGGGCAAAGAGCAGAAGCGCCGCCCGGGAGAATGTGAGCAAGGAGCCATCTGCGGATCCTCAACGGGGTAGGTGTGCATCTGATGGGACGCACCTCGGGGCAAGAAACGCGGCCCCTGAAGCGCTGAGGTTCATTTCCGGCCTGTGAGGCCTAGAGGTGCGGTGGCTACCACAGAGCCCGAGGGCAGCCACGCCTGGAGGGCTTTCGCTCCGCCCCCCTCCCCTGCATTGTCCAGACCTCCTTCCCCATGCTCTCCCCAAGTCCGGTCCTCCTGCCTTGCGTCCCAGCTGTGGGCCTCCTGCCAGTGTCTGGCCCCTGACAACCACAGACGGTCTTCGAATTCCTCCCTAGAAGCTTCAAGTAGGGATATGTCCTCAACACCAGTCTTCCTCCCTCAGTGGATAGACAGACTTGCTCGAAAGCCAAGAATTCCAAGCCAGTATTGCCAGAAACTACATAGGTCACACATTTCTATTTGAGATCAAAGACACTTGGGAATGGATTACTTAAAAACAGTTTTACGCAGACATTTCTTTTATCCAAAAACAGATCGATAATATTTTTCTAAGATTTGTTTATGAAACAGAACACTTCAATGGTGTAGCTGAACTACTGAACATGTTAGGAAGTACTATCAACAGTTTTGCTTTACCTCCTAAGGCAGAACACAGTTTCCAGTGTCAATCCCTTTACACGCTGTCAGGAGCGTATCAAGCTCATATGTCCAGCTGGCATATTGCCTAGTACACTCATAAAACCAGTTATTAGGGGGTTAACGAAGTTTTGGCCCAAAATGTAGTAATAAACAAGTTCACATTCCTTGTAGAGCTGGAAGAAATAGTGGATGTGATTGAACCTGCACAATTTGTTGAAATTCAAGAACCTTTTTTAAAACAAATTGCCAAATGTGTATCTAGCCATTTTCAGGTGGCAGAAAGGACATTCTATTACTGGAATAATGAATACATTATGAATTTGACAGAAGAAAACTCTAATGTCATCCTTCCCATCATGCTTCCTCGTCTACTTCATAGGTTTTCAAAAGAACACTGGAATCTGGTGATCATGGCGTTGGTCTACAATATGTGGAAGACATCTATGAAAATGAATAGCACCATGTTTGATGAGCTAACAGTCATATACAAGTCAGATTGTCAGCATGAAAAAAAGAAAGAGGACATGAAAATTTGTGAAAAAAATCTGAGGATCTAGAATTGAAGATTAAAGACAAAGGTCTTTGATGTGATGGGACAATTTCTTAAAATGAAATATGGCATTATTAACCTGTGGAGTCACACATTTATGTAGTTTGTGTTTATATGTGCAACTTTATAGTAGATTTCACATTTGTTTCATTATTACAACAGCACTGCATATACCTATTTCTAAGTAATGGGGGGGGGAAGGAGTACAATTCAAAGTTTGGACAGTAAATGGACTTTGTAGAATTTTGCAAACATAATCATCATTTGAACCCTCTTTTAAAAAAAAGCACTCTTCAGAGATCTGTTGATGAAAATGCTGTTAAAGGTCCATTATTAGGATCTCCTCATTTAATGTTAGTGGAGAATCTGAAACCAATTTCAAATGGGAGCAACCCTAAATTTAGCTTGCCTTTCTGCTAAGTTGTTAAATGTATTATAGTAAAGAAAAAAAAAAGCCTGTCATTTGCATATATTTGTATAACATCCTCCTATGGATAACCTAAATGTAATCTGATTTTTTCTTCTTGAGTGTGTTCATGAGTTAAATGTCTACATGGAATGAGGCTATGGATTATAAAGATCCCTCATAAAAGTTTTGTTTATTGGAGTGACCATCTTTCCAGTAATCATGTATTCCTGGTACTCCTTTAGTTGTAAAATAAGGAACAAAAGAGAAGAGGTGATAAATATCGTAGGAAAGGAAATTTTGGATTCATGCATAATTTATGATCAATTCAAATCAAAGTCTTGAATCCATTGAAAACAAAGATAAAGATATCATTAGGCTTCAATACCTGACCAGTATTAGTTGCTTACATCATTCAACATACATGACAGAGATGTTTTAGAAATGTCAGAAAACATCCTTTGAGACATTTTGAAATCAGAAAGACAAACACTAAACAGTACAACCATAAAGCTGATCACCAGAATTGCAAATCTAATTGGGAGTTGATTTGAGCAAATAGCTTGGACTGTTTGGAGTTGTTGTCTTATTTTTTAATACGTATTATAAAGTATTCTGGCAAAAGAGGATGGAGCCTCTGGGATAAAATAAAAAATTAAATTACAGTGTTTTATGTAGATTCTCATTCTGTGTCTCGTCACAGTGCCAGCCTTGTATATATGGCCAGAAAGGATTCACAATAAGCATTATTAGACATGCTGACCTGGATGCATAATCCTAATTATTGTATTTGTTACCAAAAGGGGTTCTACAAATGCTACTAAAAAAATCTGGAAAATCCTAATGTCCTGAGTATTAATAATTAAGTTCAAAAATGCTTTTACATCATAAAATAAAACTAAAGAGAACATATTTTTATATTTCCTTTGCAAAAAGAGAACAATCTTTTAAATCTCATCCAAGAAAATAACAAAATATATGGAAAATATCTTTAAAAAATAAACTATCAAACATTTCCATATATTTCTGAAGCCACTATCTATGATTTTTTTTATATTAAAAGTTAACACTGATTTAGATGCACAATGGAATCTTATATTTTCAGAAAGGCAAAATTAAGTTTAAAATTAAAAGTTACATAGGATATTTGCTCTAAAAAGTACTTGAAGTTGTCTATGTTTATTGTACTTAAAGGCAGACCATAAAGAAGTTTTTTTCTTAATTTCAGGATAGGAAAAAGTTATTATTAACATTTTAAAGATTCAATAAAATTAATATACTCAATGGTCTCTTAAATGTCTCTGCATATTATTTAATTCAAAGGTGATAGATATACCCAAATCTTATGATTAGTTTTTAGTTTGATTTCATTATGACTGAATCACAGCTAACATAATAAAACAGTAATATGATTGTGTTTTGCTTGGTTTACAGAAAAAAATACAATGATTCATTTTTTGTCAACAAATTTCTGCTAAAAATAAAAAAATAACCAAAGTAAATTAATATGTTTTTATTGGGGGCCATATGTATTATAGGGAATACAAAATAACTGAGAAGTCTCCTTCAGTCTTCCCAGAGAATCAAAAAAACAAACTGGACAATATCAAACTAAAAAGTTTCTGCACAGAAAAGAAAATCACCAACAAAGTGAAAGGACAAGCTAAAACTCATAAAACTTAACAAAAAAAAATAATAAACAATTTGATTTAAAAATCGTCAGGAGATCTGAATAGACATTTCTCCAAAGAGGATATACTGATGGTCAATAGACATAGGAAAAGATGTTCAACATTACTAATTATCAAGAAAACACAGATCAAAACCACAATAAGACATATCATCTCACACCAATCAGAATGGGTATCATCAAAAAAATCCAC
>PVJL010015792.1:0-23048 GCA_004026885.1 Lyroderma lyra
AAAAAAAAAAAAAAAAAAAAAAAAAAAAAAAAAAAAAAAAAAAAAAAAAAAAGAATATCTTGTCCTCAAATAGCTCACTGCCTTCCCTTCCTCCCTCTCATCTTACTACAAAATGATACATAAAATAAAACTATATTTAAAGTAAAAAGTTAAAATTCCCATCCCAAATCCCACTTCCCAGAAGAATTCTTTGTTAATGGTTTGGGATGTATTTTTCTGGAATTTAAAGACTCTTTAAATTTAAAATAAAGATAAGAATTCTTTGCAGTGAAATTTGCAAACAATATAGAACGATAAGGAATAAAAATTAAATCACCCTCTTCATGCCATTCCCCTTAACAAATCCTCCCGCCCAGAAGTAATGACAAACAGTACTGTTGCCTATCAAATGATGGTAGACTTCAATTTTCTTTTTTCTTCCCAGCTTCTACTCACCCTTTTGATAAACACACAACCTAGAGGCTTATTTTCCCTGGGCGCTTGATCCCTCTCCCACTCTCAGCCCATGATGGCTCTACCCTGGGCTTAGAATAGGTTCATATAACCTGTGTCCACACTAGCTTGCACTTGGGAATCCCCTTGCTATAGTGATTTGTCCAGGAGGACACTTACCTCACTCAGTAAGAGTCAAGAAAACACAAATTTTTTTCTGGGACTTTCTGGAAGGAGATTATTGCTCTTCCATTTCTGGTAATATGGCAGACTAGGTTATTTGGATTAACCCTCTTGTTGTACAACAAATGCTAGATAGATACTCAAAACATGCCCTTGAAAGCATTAAAGAACTAAATAGATAGTAAGGAACAATCACAAAAAAATCTAGGGTAAAAGTATTTTATTTCTTGATCCAAAGGTTAATTCTTAGATATTAATTTTTATTATTGTTCATGAAACTGAACATTTGTGTTTGTATACCTTCCTGTATGTATGTTATTTTTCACACTTTAACCAAATATGAGAGAGAGAGAGAGAGAGAGAACTTCAATAAGGGTAAGGAAACAAAAGACCAACAACAACAACAACAACAACAACAAAAAAACAAGAAAAAAGGAAAATTCATTCAGATTCCTATCACCCAGATTATGTGAACTTTAAAATCCTAGTATATACCCTTCCTGCCCTTTTTCTGTGTAAATAAGAAAAGTAAGGTCAGGAAGGGTATATACTAAGATTTTACATGCCACTTAATGGATCATCTGTGTGAACAATTTTGTAGCCTGCTTTTTACTTACTATCTTGTTAACATATTTCCAAAGTCTTAGATATTTTCCTAAATTAAAAAAAAAGTCTAGGTTAGGAAGAAAACCAAAGATATCAGTGGAGGCCCCGAACTGCTTTTGCTGAAACATGCATCATATGAGGGGAAACTGAGCTGTAGTTTTCATAGCCTTGTAAGGCACAGAGGAAAAGAAGAAAATGTCAAGGCTCATTCACAGTGGGACATTGCATAGGAGACCATCTCCCCATAAAGCTGGGACTCCAAATGCCTATATCCTTCCTTAGGAAGAAAACATGCTCACTTCCACCCCTGAGGCACTGCAGGGAAAGTTGCCTCAGAACTGAGCACAGCAGCAGGATCTCCCATCCTTGAGATCTGTGACTCAAATTCATACCTGGTTGAAAACAAAAGCAAAAACTCTTCAAACTGTAGAGTGAGACTTGGACTGCTAGATGCAAATGTAAATCTCCTTTGGAGGACCATACCATCATTCCGGTATGTTCACAGAAGAACCATCTCAAATGTATCACAGTCAGTGAACACACAAGGTTGAGGATCAGTATTAACACAACCTTAACAGAACTAGAAAGATCTCAGATAAAAGAACTATTCGTCTCAGATTATAAAATCACTGTTTACTAGATTTAAGGAAATAAAAGACAACCTAACCTGAAAGTGTTTGTAAATAGCATGTCACTATGAAGAGTCACCTAGCAGATTAAAAAAAAACAGAACTTCTAGAAATGAAGGACTTTATCACCAAGGACTCTCCACACTGGCTGGTCACATCTCAAATGTCTCCTGGTCTTATGTGGGCTCTGGACGTCATTTAGCTCATATCTTCCTGGTCACCCTAGGCAGACTATGTCCTAGTATTCATTAGAGGGGTCCTCTGTGCAGATTTCTAGGACTATTTTTCTGCGTAGCTTTCTGCTCTTTGGAACTCTGCCCTGCAACTTTGAGCCACTTTAGACTCTTCAAACTCTCATCTCTGTGTGTAGACTCAGCCACAAAGCTGTGTTCTTCTTGGGATTTCCCATTCCTGATTCTACGGTCTAAAATGTGTCTTCAAGCAGAAAACCAGGGCAATTAGTGGTCACCTTGTTTTCATGCCCATGTAATAGACATGAAAGAATCATAGTGCTGTGCTATGTCCATTCTCTGAGAAACTTGATTCCCTTTTTTTGGTACAGTGTCTTTGTTTATGGTAGGAGGGTAAATCCAGTCTGCATTACTCCATCATGGCCAGAAGCATAAGCCATAGATGTTTTTAAAAAACAGAGGAAATTAGGGGAGGGGGTGGGAAAGGAGGGAGGGGAAGCTAAATATATGGTGATGGAAAGAGAAAAAAAAAACAGAGGAAATTGACTTACAGAGATCATGTCATGATTGGGAAATTGGAGACCTGTGATAGGTGAATGACTCTTCACAATATAAATTTTACTATCATTAAATTATTTTTATTATGTGTATGCCCTATTTTAAAATCTAGTCAATAAAAAATTCTCAGTATTTTCAGAGACTTTTGAAAACACATTGCCATTCCAAAACAAAACTAGACTCCTATAAAAAGGAAGCAATGACAGAAAGAATCAAGAACTACATGATTTTACTCATATATGGAACATAAAATTGAAGACAATAAAGAAACAAAACTCAAAGACACAGTCAATAATTTAGTAATTATCTGAGGGTAATGGGGGAGGGGATGGGGAAGAAGGCACAGGGACACAAATATATGGTGATGGAAAGAGAACTGACTGTGGGTGATGAACACAAAGAGGATGTAATGTAGAATTGTGCACCTGGAATCCATGTAATTAATGTCACCCAAATATATTTAACAATAAAAAAAGGAAACAAAGAAATGGAAAGAGGGCTTGGAAATTAAAAATGAATATCAAAATAACTTTCATGGAAATAATAGAATGGACATGTTTGAAATCTGATCGGTGATCCAAAAGGTAGTCACTGAAGCCTCTGAGAACGTAACACAAAAGGACAAAGAAATGTGAAATATGAAAGACAAGGCAATAGACATGGAGGCCTAATCTGGAAATCCTACTTTCATCTATTAGGATTTCTAGAAGGAAGAAAAAAGATAACTGAGGGAAGGAAAACAGAGCAATATAGAAAATATTTCTGAAGAACACCTATGTTTTCAGATTGAACAGGCTTACTACTTCCAAGCAGGAAAACAAAAAAGGACAAACTTAGGCACACAGTAGTGACATTTCTGAATCCAGGGATAAAGGAATAAAAGTCATACAAGCCTTCAGAGAAGAAAACTGGTTACCTATAAGGAATCAGACATTACACTCAACAACACTGCATGCTAAATTATATTGTAATGCCCTTGACATTGTGAGGAAGAATTATTTTCAAGGAGGATCAAATTGTCAGTCAAATATGAGGATGGTTGACTGTAGAAATTATTTCTCCCATCCGATTATCTAAATTTCTTCATGATTTTGTTTCCCACTTTTGGTTGTTAGATTCATGAAGAGTAGGCTTAAATGGAGTAATAGATATTTCCTCATTAGTATGGACAAGCATTGTGTTCTATCTACTGTAGTCCAGAGTGCTACTAGCTAGCCAAGGAGAAGTGGAACATGAGAGCTTTCATAACTGCGGAGAGATCTAGACCGTTAGCATTTGACTTTGTATTCCCACTGCTTAGCATAACTCTGGGCATCTTGCATGTGTTCATGTGTTTGCAGAATAAATGAGTAAGTGATTTCTGCCACCCCTCAACTGAGAAGCTGCAGTCCTATATCTCCTTAGGTAGAAAGGGGATAGTTGAGCAGCATTTGCCTTCTGGTTAGCCACTCACTGATTGGAATTTTCTCTCTGTAGTTGTAGGCTATTCTTCAGTGCCCTCTTTTGAAAGTTACATAATTCAGGATCACAAAGCTATCCATGTATTGACTGGAATTGTTTTTGATCATAGCTTCAATGACAGCAAGGAACCCTTGCCACTTGAGGTAAGAACAGTCTTATTTCCCTACCTAGCCTTGAGCATGAATTCATTCAGGAGTCTTATTATCTGAGCTGTCCCTTTGCTTTCCTCTGGGTCAGCTTTGTCAGATGGCTGCCATCTTATTTCTACAGGAGATAAGAGAACACTCCTGATTTCACAACTTACAACCTGGACTTTGAAGTCCATTCCAGTTTTTAAATTCTTTAAAAGAGGAGACTTGTTTGGAGGAAGCCTCTATCTATCCTGAGAATACAAAACAACCTATGTTCAATTGCTTCATTACAAAAGCAAGCCCCAAGACCAGACTCCACAGATTTGAATCCCAGCTCTGCAATTTACTAGCTGTGTAAACTTGGGACAGTTACTAACATTTCTGAGACTCAGTTTCCTTATCAGTGTAGTAGAATTAATGGTAGTTCCTGACACATATACCTGTTGTGAGGATTCAATAAATTTATGCCTGTAAAGAGCTTACAACAGAGCCTGGAAGCATTTCCCAGAAGGGTTAGTTAAGTTATTGTTGTCGCTATCATTAATCTCATAGACTTCAGATATGGTAGTTTTGTTTGTGTGTGTATGTGTTTATTTGTTTGTTTGCACGTTTAAGGAAAAGGCAGTGCTTTAAACATAGAAATATTTGTTTTTTGTTTGGGAATGGGGGAACTACTAATGTATAGCTTTAGTTTTGTGCTATACAGTCTACCTAATGATTAATTATTACAACTTGCTTGGGATGTTGGTAGATGGAGATAGACATGTTAATAAAATAACCAACAACATTTCGGAGCACTTACTAATGCCAGGCACATCGCAGGGACCATTTCCACTCGATTGTAGAGTACCTCTGAAGTAGGTATAATGTGAGGAAATTGAGGCAAGAAGATGGAGTAACTTATCCAAAGTGCCGTGGCTGTTGAGTAGTTTAGGGGTTTGTATCCAGGTGAGCTCAGCCTGTGCTCAGAGATACTCGCTGCACTCCCTTCTGGAAGAGGGCTCCATAGCCCTTCATCTGTCTCCCAGCGTGGTTGTAGCAGAATGCAGAGACGACCACTGCTGCTACCCAGAAGGACCTCTGCCAGTGTGGGCACCTTTCCTCCAGTCACAGCTACAACAAGCAAGCATACCTTGGCCCTGTACTATGCCTCTGCTGAGTTTCAGGGTCACACGACCTAATTTATTTTCTCTTTATTCTTCATAGGTTAAGTATCACTTGCGCTTCAGTTCTTTCAGAGGAATTATTTTTTCGCAAGACTACTATTTTATCAGGATGATGATGTAGAAGGCTGGGGCACAGACTTCCTTTATCCTCCTAATCCAAGCCAAGAACCCCGGGAATCTGGATATCCTGATGGGGGATTCCCTGGTGAGAGAGCCTGTGTCTCACCGTGTGCATGGCTGCTTCTGTCTTGCCACACATATCTGTGATGCTGTTTTTGTTGCTTTTGCTGTCTGAACACTTGCTACACTAACATTTCAGATGAGTTTGTAGGAGTTACATTTAGAAATATGGCATTCAATAAAATTTTACATTCTGGAGAAAATTAAACCAGCAGTTCTGCATTTAATTGTTTTGTAATGGTGTTGAATTGTTTGAGGGAAGGGTTCCAGCATTTTATAGGACCAGGTAGTCCAAGTCCCTTCTTTATGTTTCTGTATGTATTAACTTTTCTGTTTATAACAATGTATATTTGCCTTCCTGCAGACTATGGGAGAAGTAGTGGGATACCATAGAAATCTGCTTATCCTCTCTCTTTTGCAATAAATGCTGTATTCCTGACCAACCTCTAAGGAAATAACTGTTTTTGGAAATTCAAGCTGACGTTCTGCATCTTATTGTGGAGTAACCATGCAATTAACTAGAAGCCCTGGGCCTATGAGCTCACCCAATGGGAATCCCAAATCCAAGGGTTTATAGTCAAGAAAAGAGACCAGCAGTTAGTTCTGCAGTGGGAATTCTCCTACAAACAATCAAGAATATTTAACAGTCCCCCAAATTTTTTCATCAACAACTTATTCCTCCCTTTTTCATCCCAACAGATCTGGAGGTCTGCCTAGTTCTGAACCATCAGAAAACTTTAGTCACCTCTGTTCCAATGCTAATATACCCAACCCTGGCTCTGCCCACATGGAGGGCCAGGTACGGTCACTTGGAGGTGGGGCCGTCATCTCTTAGAAATCCCCAAAACCAAGGATCTTTACCTTTCATCCTACTTCAAAAGCTGGCCTCAGCACACTAACCATGCTGTATTGAAGCAAGGGTTGCAAAATCAATAAAGACTCTCTGGTTGATTAACACATAGACAATGTATTGTAGAATTGTACACCTGGAACCTATGTAATTTTTACTAATCAAGGTCACCCCAATAAATTTTACAATTAAAAAATGTAAAAAAATAACAGTAAAGACTGTTTTCGAGCCTTGATAACAAAATTCAGTGATCATAACCCTTGAACTATAGCAGTGACAACTCAAGAGACGGATCACAGCAGGTGAGTGAGGGCTGTGTCTTCCAAGTGTTTTGAATTTAACCATCTCATATGTGCTTGATGTCTGCCCAGGACTCCTTTACCCTATTTTCTGATAAAAGATACCATCACTCAGCCTTAAGGGTCCCACTGTGACTTTCTGCTCTTTCTTCCATACTGTAGCTTATGAACTAGGGATGCCTCTCCTACTCCTTTGTCTGTATGTCTTTATGAATGACTAGCCATAACCCATTTGAATTATTTTGTATCTTCAGTCTTTTTTAATCTCTTATACTTGATATGCACTGTTTTCTCATGTAGGATATATTATGGAAGGCTTCCTGACCATACAGCATGCAGTGGATAAAGCCATCATGTGGCACCATGCTCACAATGCAACAACCAAGATGTTTGAGAGCGTCAATGTGTTTGTGAAGAGATTCCCAGATGGACCCTTTGTCCATGACAAATTCTTCCTGGTCCTTCAGAATGAATTCCCTCTTCTCCTCATGCTTAGCTTCATCAGCATCGAGCTCGTCATCATCAATTCCATTGCAATGGAGAAAGAGAGAAAGCTGAAGGTAACTTCATCTATATCAGATACATGCCCCTCCTGGCACAGGAATGTATGAAAGCTGCTAGTGAAAAATGATTAGAGTAGGAATGAGGCCAAGGCAGGTAAAAGGTTGTTTGGGTATCAAAGGATGTTCTTTCATTGTTTTAACCTGCTTGCAACTTAGGCAATGCTGTCTGTTGTTACTACTTGAGTCCTTGCTTTTAACCTGGGAATGTCCAGCCGAATGGTTCCTGTTTTGCTAGCACGCAGCCTCGCTCATGGTAGCTACTCCAAAAATGCCTGTGGAATGACTAACTGAAAAACCTACAGGAAGGGAATAATCATCCAAAATCAACACAGTCTCATTTTGCTGTAAGGTAAACGGGAAGAATTCACTAGGAAGACACACTTCAGACAAGGTTGATCCTGCTCAGTTACTCTATTTTCTGCACTCCTCTGTGTGCCTACTTTCTCCTGTGATTTCTCTTCTTACTTTTTGCTCTTAAAAAAAAAAATCTTCTCACTCTTTAATTTCCTTCTCTTTTTATTGATTTTTATTATTATGTATTAAAATAGTCTGCCAGTGGCTCCTGGAGCCATGCTTGGCCTCACTGATGATGTCTGATTTGCTCTGTGTTCTTGTACATTTAGTTGTCAGTAAGAGTCAAACCGATACTGCCTGGCGGGGCTGCCTATGGAAGTACTTCACTCCAACATGGTGGAAAGGCAGGGGGAAACTGCTTTCAGCTGCAGTGGTTCATAGTAGGATAGTGGACCAACTCTCCGCCACCTGAAAAATAAACAGGGGAAGTAGAACTTTACAGTGTGTTATTGGACTCTCCTTAGTTCTCAGGTGTGGAAGGAAATTTCCCCTTCCCTGTTTGTTAAATGGTTTCAGCAACAAATGCATCAAATGTTTGCTCTTAGGTTACTGAATTGGCCATGTGTTTCGTATTTCATGCTTGAGTCTGCTATTTAGACAACTATAAGTTAAAGAATGCTTTTGAAAAACTTAAAAATAACCACCAATAGTATTTTAAAGTAGGACATATGATTTTTAAAACACTGGAGAAAATAAAAGAAAATATACTTCATATATTGAAAGACAGAAAATCATGAAAAAACATACAGTACAGAAGGTACAATATTAAACGAAATAGAAGACCACACACGGCAGTTACAATAACAAATGTAAATGGGATCACTTCTCCTTTTAAAAGAAAAAACATTTAGAATAGCTCAAGAAACAAAATTCAACGAAAGCAAAATGACATAAAACATGTTACTATCGGTTGGCTTACTAGTCCACGTACCTGTCTATGATACCTCCCGTGTGCCAGGTACGCTCAGGAGCACTGATTCGCTTCACTTGTCCTAACAGCTGGCTCTGAAATTCTGTGTCTGGCTTCCCAGATTCCTGCTCTGCGCCCTGAAGGCTGACTTGCAGGCATTCCAAAACGTGCTCTCATGGGTGGCCTGGCAGAAGGTCGCCGTTCTCTCCAGATACCTTGCTCCATAAAACTCTTTTCCTCTTCTGCGTTCTGGTAACCTCTCTTCCTTCTCATCCCTTTGTGCCCAAGGGTGATAATAACTCTATTGCTGCAAGCCCTGGAGTTTCTGTACTCTCCTGTAGGGTTTCCTTTTTCTATGTAGTTAGGCCTGTGAAAAACAAACCTTCCTCAAATTATTCTGATTTGAGTGTAACTTATGTTTCCTTTAGGGACCCTGACTTATACACAATTCTATGAGATAATGATTACTATTATTCTCATGTAGCAGAGGAGATAACCTGAGGCACAACGAGATTAATAATTTCAAGGCAGCTGTATACAGCACAGTATGATCCAGCAATAAGAAACAGTTTTCATTCTCAGATAAGACTATGTTTCCCTAAGCAAAGTAAAACAGATTTCCAATAATTAAGCTTCAGCTTTTCCAAGTGGAATCTGAGATGAAATAAGCCAGAGAAACAGGCTTTATTTCTGCTGGACGAAGTCCAAGAGGGAGTTCCATAAAAGCCTGTAGGCTTGGAAGCTGATAGGATAGATGGGCTTGGCTCCTCCTTTCTATTTAAATGACAGCCTGAGACTCAACTCAAACCTTTTAACTCATTTTTTGGTAAGGACCCAGGAGTAAGTAAAGCTAATTATATTCCAGAAGGCATCATTAATATGGAATCTATACCATGAGGGAGAATGCTGTGACAGTGTTGGTCTCTGGGACCAAGTGGAAGAACGGGTGCAGGGGAAGTAACTCCTGTCATTTTTTTTCTTTGAACACAGACCACAACCAGTGTTCTGAGAGCTAGTCCCTTCTTAGAGTGGTTCATGGTGATCTAGTTTTGATCTGGTATGGCTATGTAAGTGGCTTCAGAAGGACTAAAATGAATTATCTGTAATTGAGAAGTCGCTTGGACCACCGGGAATAAGCCCTTTGCTCTAGTTCATTGGTTCCCAAGCGGTGGGAGGCACACCCCCAGGGATGTGTGCTGGGCCATTCAGGGCTAGCAAAAAGATAATCGGTAACGGGGGGAAAAACAAGGGAAAAAAATGTAAAACGTTACTATGGAACTATAAATGTTAAGTTTGAATCACTGTTAATGGTGACACTGCAAAATTAGATCACATTAGCGAATGATGATTGGTGAGGGCGTGGCTAGGGACCTTTTCCCCAAACCGCTCTTCTAACAGTCATTATGCACGGTGTCAGAACAATCCACGTGCGGGGTCAGAACAATCCACGTGCAATGTTGCTACTTCCCCAAACATAGAAATACATCCATAGCCAGACTGTTTGATCAGTTTAGTTAGTGATTGAGTAAAAGTAAGTGAGTTGTCTTTAATCGTGATTTTTTCGAGCAGTTTTTTAATTTAATGTTTAAATACTTGATCATTATCAATATTTAACTGTTAACAAATATAAAATTAAATCGGTAGTTTGTACTTTTAGTGTAGTAGTTTTTCTTTCCTAACTTATTACCTCATTTCCACTATTCTACATTAAGATAGACACTGAACAAAAGTGTCTGCATTTAAAAACAGCTGTTTTAAAAACAAGGGGTACAATTTATAGAAATGGGTTTAAAAGGGGTTACACAAGTAAAAAAAAAGTTGGGAACCACCGCTGTAGTTGAACAGATCCTTTTCTATTCTTCAAATAGATGCCACCTGTACTATTCCTCCAGCAGATGGGCCCCCTCTGTTTGGAGTGCCCCCAAGTTCAAAGTTCATGTTGCACTTCACCTCCTTCAAAAAGCCTTTTTCAATTTCATCAATCTTTCATCCCATCTTCCCATTGTATGTTGTTTCCACCTCTATTACAGTATAGATGGAGCTTTCTTAACAGATCTCCATGTAATCAGTTCCCACATTAACTGACACTCCATCACCTCTGTAAAGCTTTCTGATTAGAGCTCCCAGCACCCAGCAGCTGATGGGTTTCTCTCTAGTACACATGAACTTATCACCTCTTACCTGCTGAGTTCAAAGCTTATCAAGGCTTGTTCCTAAATCTCTTATACCTATACTTGTTCTAATAATTTAATTAATTATATAAATGGATGGAGTGGACTGAAGTTACCTTTGAAAGTTTAGTTGAATGTTTTGGAAAGATTCAGTAAGGCAGCTCTCTAAAAAACATGTTTGTAAATTTCATGTGGGTAAAACCACTCTAAAATTTGGGGAAAAAAATTATAAAAACCTGGGGAGAGATGGTACTAGGTTGCTTTATATCTGTATTTATGTCTTTAGTTCATTTTCAATGCTGATCCTGAAGTGAGCTTTATTATGGATATTATGTTAGTGCTCCAATGAGCAAACCCACTCTTCAAAAGAAGAGTTCGTGGCCTGACATCAGAATATAGGCACACATTATACATTTATATGATATAAGTAAAAATAAAATTTTAAGTTATATGTATACCAGTTTTTAAGCAACTTGTTTTTGATTCATTGACCCACTACCAATTCCAATCTTAAAAGATAAAAAGGCTATTCCAGTACTTACAGTGTGGAGTATACAGGGTTATTATCATATATGTATCTCCAGAATTAGATTGTGAACTTTTGGAAGGCAGTAGCTCTGCCTTTTTTATATTTTTCACTTTCCTTGGATGGTACCTAGCAGAGTGCTTTGCATTTATTCACTTATCAAACACTTATTGAGTGGCTTACACTTACCAGACACATGCATTAGAGATATAAATATAAATGACACAGTCCTTTCCCTCAGGCAAGTCATGGCAATAAAGCCAAATGGTAAAAAGAACCCCAAGTGTTAAGTAATGGAATGTATAGATGTTATGACTATGTGGAGGATGGGCAAACTGATCAGAGAAGGCTTCACAGAGAAGATAACTATTGAATTAGGTTTTGAAAATCAAGTAGAATTTTGAAGGTAAACAGAGAGAAAAATGAGTCAGAACAACATATGCAAGAGGAAAAAAAGAGATGTAGGGGTCATGGTGTGTTTGGTTTAGTGAATTGTAGGAAGTTTTGTGTGACCAAAAGATGTCAGAGAGTTTAGATTTTATCCTCAGGGCCATAGGGCCATTCACTTATATTAGGTGTGCAATAAATGCATGAAGTAACAGTGTACTTACTGCCGCGACCTGTGCGGGTGAACAGAGGGGAGGCGATGGGGAATGAAGAAATAAACACACAGACACAGACTTAGACAGAAAAGCTGGGACCGGGTGGTTCTCTGAGCTCTGATGGAGACACAGAGACCCCGCCTGGCAGCAGCACGTTTATTTTATAGAGTAAGAAAAAGAAAGATGAAAGGCAGGGCAGATCAAAGGTGTAAAAGCTGGGAAGTACATCTCAACTAAGAGATATACATTGTGTTTTCCTCCCAGCTCGTTACAGTCCTGGACGACTACAGTAAATCAACATTTTACCAATTAACCTTGAAGTACCACCTATCCTACTATTTTTTCTTGAGCATGTGAGCCATGAGTCGTATCTCGGGTTACTCCCAGAAACCAAGCAGTTCTTGCTCACAATGTCATATTCTTTTCCCACCAAGCCAGAAACCACATCCCAAGTATTGTCCTTGTGCACCCAGCTCTGGGCTGCCTTGCAAAATCCTTGAACTGTGGATTCCAAGCACACAGGTAGCCTTGCTAAAACCTGTTTTCTCAAAGGATCTGGCTTCTGGCTCATACATTCCCTACATCTCCCCCTTTTTTATTTTTTAAGATGAGATGATGTGTGTTTAATTGAAGGGCCCAGACTCAGGACTGGAGGAATCAGCAGCTGATTAAGAAAAGAACAAATAAAATACCAATTAAGCATACGATAGCCAACAAGTATCACACAGAATGTTTTAAGATATTTAACGGATTGAACCCTTTAACTTCTGTCAGAATATCTTGAGCTACTTGAGCAGAGGATCAAGGACATCTAGATGACTATTTTGAATAGCTAGGATTTCAGAGTGTAATTCTTATAAATTGAGACTAATGTTATTATGAGTCCAAACTCCTAACAAATGTCTTTGAACTTTATCCCAACACCATTTGGATTTATTATAGCTCATAGAAGTTACACAAATTGCCTTATAATTTGCATGACATACAAGTTTTTGAAATTTAAGACTTTCTACTTCATTGCCCATTCCAATGACAGTTGCCTCTAGGGCATTTATTTTAACTTCTAATTTTTCATCAATATCCTTGATTGCTTAAAGCCAATGAAGTATTATGTGCAAGTTGACTGACATAATAAGTACCTTGAATACTTTGAGACAAGGCAAGAGCAGAAGTTGTCAAAGTTGATATAAGCGTGATTAAAGAAACTATTCCAAAAATAATTAAACCTGTAGCTTGACAAGGGCAAGCCAACTGATTATGAATCTCTTGAAGTACTTGAAGACCCTGATCATTACAAAAGAGGGCTGATACAATATTATGATTTGATTATTTGACTGAATAAAAATAACACAGTTAGTAAGATTACAGTTTAAGCAGCTCACATTATAGTGAGAATTTTTATAAAACATTTTTACTGGTCCATGGAGAAGCATATAAGGATACTGTACACAGGCCCTTAAGCCATACTGATTTGTAGTGGCATTTTTAGTTACATTAATCTTTCCCATGGCTGCTGCTAGGAGCCAAAGGTCTAATTGTGAGGCACCAGCCTGTGTAACTAATAAGGGGGTAGTCCAAGGCCCCACAATAGGAGGTTCTCTTTTCCATGTTTCTGTTTTGTTACTGGACCAGTCAAATATAGTTTATCTATCTGCTAGCCAATGAACCATGGGAGTATGATAGCTACACGTTTGCCAACCGATCTTCTGAACATATCGAGGATAACACGGAGGATATGGTAGTTGAGCAAAGGTATTAGTGGGGGTACTGTACACTGAATTGTTGAACCCATAAAAATATATTGTTATTTCTTCCCCACTTTTGAGAACATTGGTCTTTTGTGCAAGTGAAACATCAATGCACGTTGGCCACTGTGACTCAGTGTCTCCAGCTGGCTCTAGATTTAAGCATAGAGGGCTCTGAGAGCTTAAGCCAGCATAACTAAAGTTTTTCCAATCAGGCATGATATGTCCATCGGGATGGCCTCCTGTAAGGGAGGTGTCATTTGTAAAAACAGGGACTGAGCCACCTTCCTAACTTGCTATGTGAGCAACAGGAGGATTAGGCACATATGTCCAATAAGTGTCCCCCTGTACTCCCATTACCTGGGTGCTCACAATAGCAAGCATGGCCAAGCACAGAGTCTCAGGAGTAATAGTCATCTCTCTATTTTGTACAAGAGCGAAGCCCTCCTGGGTCAGCTTCTTGAGCTGACCCCAAGTTGGAGTCTAGCTCTTTTTAGTGGTCACTGCAGGGGGGCCTCATGCCCTTTTGAAGGATTTACTCTCTGGGATTGTCGTGGTTGGTTTCAGCGGCTCACTCTTCGGAATGGTCACTGGCTTCGTGAGTCTCATCTTCCGCAGGGGTGGAATGAGCTCCTCGGGATTCGTGATGTTTTACAAATCGTTCAGGAACCCATGTAGGCTGTAAATCTCCTGGAAAAACACAAACAAATCCTCTTCCCCACATTAGTACTGGATCTGGCCCGCACCACTGTCCAGTAGCCAAATCTTTCCATATTATTTTGCCTCTCTGCAAAGACAGTGTCTTTTGAAAATGTCTATCCACAGGGGAGACTCCCTGTTCATCATAGTCCAAAATTTTTAAAATAAAAAGAGAATAATTAACATAACTTTGAGGGGTAGGGAATACCCTATAGTCTCCCCTTCTATTTTTTGTAATTAAATTTTTAATGTTTTATGAGATCTTTCAACAATAGCTTGTCCTTGTGGATTATAAGGAATGCCAGTCTTAAGCTGAATGGCCATCTGAAGAGCAAATTGTTGAAAACTCTGAGAAATATAAGCCGGACCATTGTCAGTTTTAACTTGTTGAGGTTTGCCCATAACTGCAAAAGCAGCGATTCAATGATTAATTACATGTTTAGCACTTTCTCCCATTTGCGTTGATGCAAAAATGAAATGAGAATAAGTATCAACATTAACATGAACATATTTGGATCATCCAAATTCAGGAACGTGAGTTACATCCATTTGCCAAATTTGATTAGGTTTAAGGCCCCGAGGATTAATCCCTGTAGGCAAAACAGGAATATGTATGAGGCATTGGGGGCAAGATTTTACAATCTGCCGTGCTTGTTCCCCTGTGATTTTGAACTCTTTACCAAGGGAAGCTGCATTTTGGTGATGAGGGGCGTGTGCTTGGCCAGCCTCTTCCCAAGGATTTAAAGAAAGAGCAGCTGACACAAGCAAATCAGCAGAAGCATTTCCTTTTGTTAGAGCACCAGGCAGATTGGTGTGTGCTCGCAAATGAGCACTAGAACAAGGCTGTATACCAGCTCTGATAAGCTGTTGTAATTGAACAAAAAGATGAAACAATTCTTCACTATTAGTATGACCTAAAGCTGCAGTCTCAATTAATTTTACAACACAAACAACATAATTACAATCACTGTAAATATTAAGAGCTTGAGTGGGATAGTCAGTAAAAACCATAAGAATAGTCCAAAGTTCAGCTCTTTGAGCAGACTTATAATGAGTATTTTGAACTCTATTACCAGTTTGTGAATAATATCCAGCATACCCCGAACTAGAGCCATCAGTAAATACGGTGTGGGCTCCTAAAATGGGGGTGGCCACAATAACTTTTGGAAAAATAAAACCTTGTCGATTAGTGAATTGAATAAATTTATTAGATGGTTAATGAACTGAAATCTGACCAGGAGAGTTAGCTAAGGCACTTTGCCAACAATCAGCCGATTGCCACAACCATTGTTGTTGTACAGAGAAAGGAACAATAATGACAGACGGTTCAGATCCTAGAAGTTCACAAATTCGCCGTCATCCTTTAATGATTAAGGAGGCAGCAAGGTCATAAAAAGGTGTAATGACCTTGGCAGGTGAATGAGCCAAATGGATCCACTCTATAACTTCCTGTGTTTGCCATAGGGCAGCTGTAGGAGTACGAGAAGTGTCAAAAATGATTAAGTAAACTAAGTTGTTAGGATCCACTTGAGTGAGCTGAGAAATGTTAATGGCTTGCTCAACCCGTTGCAGCGCCTCCCTGGCTTGGGCAGTTAATGTACGAGGGGAAGTAGGATCTGAATTTTCTTGTAATATTTTAAATAAAGGACTAAGTTCTACAGTAGTTAATTTTAATGTAGGTCATAACTAATTAATGTCTCCTAACAGTTTTTGAAAATCACTTAGAGTATTAAGTTGGTCTTTTCGTATGGTTACTTTTTGCAGAATAATTTGTTTGCCTTCAATGATATGACCACGGTATTGAAATGGAGCTGTTGTTTGTATCTTTTCAGGGGCACTACAAAGACCTGCGATCTTTAAAGCAATTTTAAGGTTGGAGAACATCTGATATAAAGTATCAACATTAGCATGACTGATAAGAATGTCATCCATATAATGAATGCAGTAAGCTTTAGGATATTTTGTTTGGACAGGCTGGATGACCTGTGCAACAAATTCCTGACACAATGTAGGGCTATGAGCCATGCCCTGTGGCAAAACTTTCCAGCAATATCTTTTGATTTAAAGAAGCAACATTAAAAGCAAAATGTTTACAGTCTGCAGGATGTAAGGGAATAGTAAAAAAGCAGTCTTTTAAATCTATTATTATCAAATGCTGATTTAAAGGTATAGCTGAAGGTTGTAGAGGCCCCATAACTTCCATAGTTTTATTAATGACTCTGAGATCTTGTAATAACTACTATTTTTCTGATTTTTTTTCTTAATGACAAAAATAGGAGTATTCCATGGACTATTGGTGGGTTTTATATGTCCCTTCTGTAGTTGTTCATTAGCTAGTTGTTTTGTAGCCTGTAATTTCTTCCTAGTTAGGGGCCATTGATCTACCCAAACAGGATCATCAGAAAACCAAGTGATCTTTGAGGCATGGCTTTGGGTGGGAGAATTGATCAAGGCCCCTGTTAAAATTTTTTTGAAGACTATCCTAAGTTTCTTGTATCCAGTTTGGGTGTGGGGACAATGGGAGTAGTCATTCACTGTTGATTTTTTTCCTAACCCTGTATTGGGATTAAATCCTTGTTGAAACAGTTGATGAGTAATGATATTATTAGGACTTTGAAGGATGATGCCCATTTGAGACAATATATCTCGGCCGCATAGATTGACAGGCAAGCCAGGTAGTACATATGGAGTAAAAGTTCCTGTTTGTCTATCCTCATCTTCCCAAGTTAAAAGCTGAGCACTCTGCAAGGGAGCTGTCACTTCTCCTACTCCCTGCAACTCTGCACGAGCTTGATTGAGAGGCCAAGCCTGAGGCCAGTGTCTATGTGCAATGACTGATATATCTGTGCCAGTATCTAAAAGCCCCAAAAAGGATTTGCCATTTATTTTTACTTTTAATTTAGGCCTCTCTCTGCCAATTATATGAGACCAATAAACTTAGTCTCAAGATTTAAACTCCTTTGTCCCTAGAGGGGAAGTAGTTAACACTTTGCCCGAGTGAACATTAGAGAGTAACATAAACTGTGCAATATGGTCTGAGGATAGAACTTGTAAGATAGTCTGGGTAGTTTGTACCATAACTTTAATTTCTCCCATGTAATCAGCATTTATAATTTCTGGATGGACTTGTAGTCCTTTTATGGTCATATTATTTTTTCCTAAAATTAAGTCCACAGTACCTGGGGGAAACGGTCCATGAAGTCCTGTAAGAATGGCTTGAGGACCAATTTCTGATGTTAATGTGAATTTGGAGGTGGGATATGGTCCAGTCCTGCACTCCCTGAGGTGGCTCTGAAAAGGTCTGTGACTGGTCTTTTTGAGTCGAAGGAGAAGTTGCCCTCATGGTTTGATGGGGCTGGTGCTGGCCCCTGGTTGTTTCCCCATGGCTGTAACGATTGCCCATTAACATGAGGCAGGGACTTACATTCATTAGCCCAGTGTCTACCCCGTGACAACGTGAGCATAACCCAGGAGGCATCGTTCTTTTGAATTGTCTTTGTCCTCCTGAATCTCCTTTTTGTCTCCAGTTCCTAGCAAAGTAACCTTGTCGTCCACAATTAAAGCATCTCCCACCCCTTTCTTCTGTGTCATGAAACACCTCTTTTAAAGCAGCAGCAAAAGCAAGACCCTGGATATGAGCTGGCCCGGTATCTGAACAAATGCGAATCATATCATTAAGGGAAGCCTTTTCACAATACAGTAGCAAGGCTTGCTGGCAGGGCTTATTAGCGTTTTCAAAAGCCAATTCCTTAGCAATTATTTGACCTGTGTCAGGGTCAGCAACAATTCGTCCACTCCTGTGAGCAAACATGAGATAAAATCTGAAAAAGGTGCATCCAGTCCTTGACAAATACTAGTCAAGTCAAGTTGCTTTTCCCCTTTTGTAGGCAATTCTCACCACGCCCTCATTCCCGCTGTTGCTATTTGCTGATAGGTTTGTGAAGTATATAATGTTTCAACCTGTATAGGAGTGTACAGCCCAGTGCCCAATAATTGTTCTAAAGTAATGGGCACCCTGCATCATGATTGCACCGAGCCTGAGCCTCATACAACTCCTGAAATCCCGTTTTCCATAGCAGATAATCTCCTCCATTGAGGCAGGCTCTGACAATAATATTCCAATCATGCAGAGTCAAGGGATTGTCTTGTAAAAACTCCACCGAACTCAATACAAAAGGAGAAGTGGGGCCGTACATTGAGGCTGCATTTTTTAGCTCAGTCAAAGTTTTAAAAGGAATAGGCTCATAGTGTCTTAAAATTTGTCCTGGATTATTAGGGTCTGGTCTTTCAAGGACTAGAAATGCCCCTTTAAAATTAGATATATCTTCTCCAGCCTTTCTAGCTTCTTGTAAAGCCAACTGTGAAAGAGACATATGGAACACAGAGGTGTCTGTTTTAGGTGTCATTTTAGGTGCCTCTGTTGGCCATTGAGGAGCAGTTGCCCTTGTTGTAGATGGCAAGTCTGCAAAAAGCTTTTGAACTCCCTGCAGAAGGCTGTCTTCATCCTCATTATCTGACTCCTTATCCTCTGAATCAGAATCCTTTTTATTTCTTTGTCTCTTGTCTCATTCAGCCTCCTTTTTAAGTTCTTTTTTGTATTCTAGAGGGAGAGACTCATCTGGAATTTTTATAGAATCAGGGACTAGCGAGCATAATTTCTCATATCCCCATATAGTCTTAGCTAAAGTCATAGAATTACCTTCTTCAGGCAATCGCACACATGCTGGTCTGTGGTCTAAACATTCTTGAATTAACATCCACAAAGCAAAAGTGTGTACAGGGGATTTTTCAGGCCCATCGGCCACATAACGCTCCCTCAGCTGTTTTCCTACCCTTTGAGTATTTATAGTTCCTTCCTCAGGACACCAAGGACAGGTTTTTTGTACAAAATCTAAAAACTCTAAAAGCTGATGCCTTTTCACATTGCTTCCTTTAGCTTGCAGCATACACTTTAACATATCCACATAGAGCTCTCTTTCCTTAGATTCTGAATGTCCCATGTTTTATACCCGGCTCTCGTATTTCGCTCCCACTTACCTTAGTTGTTGAAAGCTGACGGCCTTTAACACTCTTCTAATTGTGTACGCCCCTTAGGAGCATTCCCTCATCTGACGTCTTGAGTTCCTCCATACTCCAGTTCCTGTTCGGGCGCCACTAGCTGTGACCTGCGCGGGTGAACAGGGGCACCAGAGGGAAGGCAATAGGGAATGAAGAAATAAACACACAGACACAGACTTAAACAGAAAAGCTGGGACCGAGTGGTTCTCTGAGCTCTGATGGAGACACAGACCCTGCCTGGCAGCAGCACGTTTATTTTATAGAGTAAGAAAAAGGAAGATGAAAGGCAGGGCAGATCAAAGGTGTAAAAGCTGGGAAGTATATCTCAACTAAGAGATATACATTGTGTTTTCCTCCCAGCTCATTACAGTCCTGGATGACTACAGTAAATTAACATCTGGCCAATTAACCTTGAAGCACAACCTATTCTACTATTTTTTTCTTGAGCATGTGAGCCATGAGTCATATCTTGGGTTACTCCCAGAAACCAAGCAGTTCTTGCTCACAATGTCATATTATTCTTTTCCCCCCAAGCCAGAAACCACATCCCGAGTATTGTCCTTGTGCACCCAGCTCTGGGCTGCCTTGCAAAACCCTTGAACTGTGGATTGCAAGCTACAACCTGCTGTCTCAAAGGACCTGGCTTCTGGCTCATATGCTTCCTATAACTTACTATTGCAAAAAAAGAATAATTTTAACACGAGGCCTGTCTTTACCATATCTAAACCAGGTAAGTACCACTCCCTGGTTTGTAGATCTCTTTTCAACTCAAACAGTCTCCATCATCATCACTAGTCACCTCTCCCCAGAACACACCCATGACCCTTCATCCCAATCTGCTGGAGTTTCAGTAACAGACAGCTAACCCAGACCCATTGGAACTGAGTATTGGCCTGTGTAATGTCTGGTTCTTTTGCTTTTCCTAGGGGTATATGCGTATAATGGGACTGCACAACTGGCAACAGTGGGTTGCTTGGTTCATTATATTCTTCATTTCTGCCTTCATTGTTGTTTCTTGCATGACCATTCTCTTCTGCACAAAGGTACGTGTCTCTTGTCCTCTGGGATGTGCTTAGTTATGAAGAGGTGGAAAAGAAATTTGGTGTGGTTTAAGTGGTGGTGCGAAGATTCAATAGATGATGAAAGCAAAAGTTATTGATGAATACCTAGAAAACCTCAGGTTGATAATGTGGTGGTATTTGGGGCACTAAGCAAATGAACTTCAGGGTCCAGGAATGCTTTGCCCTCCATTCGGTCCTCTGGTCTTCAAGTACTGGACATGGGTGTGGTGAATTTCATTAGGAAAGTTGAATCCCACAAGATGTGTTTTGTAAGGAGAATTCACACTGGGTGGTGAACTTAGTATACAACAAGTTGACCATGCACAGTAGAATTGTACACCTGGAACCTATGTAATTCTTGCTAACCAGTGTCACCCCAATATATCTAATAATAAAAAAAAAGCATTATATACATTTTATATTCTACAAATAGTTGAAAATAGTTATTGTAAAAGACACTTTTATACCCCTAATATCTTGTTATTTTTTCTTTTATGGTGTCAATGGAATTTGGTGTTCCAACTTGCTCACCTGTGTTTAATAATTAAATTACAACACACTGTGTGGATATATGAAAAGTTGCCTTCTAAATTACCCAAATTGGAGCACTTTGGACAAAGGAAGGCAAGAAAATCTGAACTATATAGCAAAATATATAAAACAAAGAAAATGGCCAGACAACATTTAAAAAAGAAGATATCAAAAGAAACACTAGAATTATCTGCAATAGTGATAATGATAAATGGGATGAACTCTCCTATTAAAGAAAAAATACACCTTAGGTCAAAAATTGAATTCAACCTTGTGCTTTCCTCTAAAAAGATATATGTACAAAGCATAATTTGTAAATGGAATGGAAATGTTAAGGGTAAATGGATCAAAGTTCTGCCTTAAAAATCTATATACTTATATCTTGTTTAGTTTAAGATAATCTTGTTAAGTTTAAGATAATCTTGTTTTATTAAAAACTCACATATTGTTTTAAGGGTATTTTATGCCTTCTCCTCATTCTTTCCATACAAAAATTTTGTGTATCTGTGATTGTTTTGTAGGTAAACAATGTGGCAGTGTTCATGAACAGTGACCCTAGTTTAATATTTGTTTTTCTAATGTGTTTTGCCACTGCCACAATTTTTTTTGCATTCATGATCAGCACATTCTTCCAAAAAGGTGAGTCCTGATACGACTTCTTTTCCCAGTAGTATTGCTATTCCCATTGCCTACAGCATGAATGATCATTTCTCCAGAGTAGTTTTCATTTTTATGGTTATTTTAGCAATGGAATAATTCTATTCCCCATTAAAGAACTTATGGAAACATCTCCATATATGTTTTTATACTTCATTTGGCTTCTAAATACCATTTCCAATGGATGCAAGTGGTAAGTTCAAATTTGGAAAGAAATGAGGGCTAACACATCCAGGGCAGATAGTTTTTCAGGTCTTGATTGTAAGGTTGGGTCATAACAGTTGGGTGGCTTCTAAGACACCATAGTAAGAGGAATTCCTGGGAATTTGGTTCTGTTGGGAAAGATTTTAACTCTAAAACTATTGGTAGACTTGATGAACCACAAGGCACAAAAATAATAGTAAATGGAGTCAAAGTCAGAGTGCAAGAGAATTGAATTGTGATTCAACCTAGAGGTATAGGAAAAAAAACAGGTCCAGGAGTTGGTAATAAAAAGGAGTGGGGTGGGGCGGGGGGGGGGATTAAGAGAATTTGGCAAAAATCAAGTATAAATGAAGTCAGGTAGTTTATTGTGTATATTTGTGAATATTTTATATCAGATAGTATGTTCTAATATGTGGGCCCTGGCAAATATTGACCACCAAGATAGGGATGGATTCTTTGAGAGGTTGAATGAGCCTGAACACTATCTCCTGATTCAAACTCTAATTTTCTGCCTCTATAGCTTTAGAGTGGGCATAGCAGGGGTGATGGTCAAGTAAGAAAGTTATGTATGATGCTTAGAGTTTGAGTATCAAAGGATGCCTAAAACCTAAAGCTAAAGGGATGCTAAAGGTTGAAAACTAAGAAGTTGAACTTGTAGTGTCAAGTACAAGAAATAAGCAGACGGCTGGATTAAAAGACAAAATCATTGAGATCATAAGTACAATAAATCAGAACCAGAGTGGGAAGAAAAAAGCAGAAAGGAGTACCAAGTAAAATAAAAAATACACCACACAACTCAAAGTTTATAATCAATTGTTTTTTGATAAAGGAGCCAAAACAATTCAACATGCAAAGAATAGTCTTTTCACAAATGGTGATGGAACAACTGAATATCCACATACAAAAGAATAAAGCTGGACATCTACATCATATCATACATAAAAATTTAAAGTAGATTATAAACCTACCTATAAGAGCTAAAACTATAAAACTCATAAAAGAAAATACAGGGGTAAATTTTAGTAGTCTTGGATTAGTGATTTCTTGGAACTGACACCAAAAGCACAGGTGATAAAAGCATCATGTTTAGTGAAATAAGCCAGACAGAAAAAAACAAGGAACTGTATGACTTCACTCATATGCGGAATATAAAACTGAAAGCAAAGAAAAAAGAAATGAACAAACAAATAACCCATGGACACAATCAATAGTTTAATGTTTATTTGGGGACGAGTGGGTTAGGGAGGGGAGAAAGGGGAGGGGGTGGGAGAGGAGGGGGGG
>PVJL010015793.1:0-23047 GCA_004026885.1 Lyroderma lyra
ACAATAGAGTATTACTTGGCCATAAAGAAGAAGAAAATCTTACCTTTTGTAAAGACATGGATGGAACTAGAAGATATTATGCTAAATGAAATAAGTCAGACTCAGAAAGACAAATAACATATGATCTCACTTATATGTGGAATCTAAAGAACAGAATAAACAAACAATCAAAATAGAAAATAAACTCATGGACACAGACAATAGTTTAGTTGTTGCCAGAGGGAAAAGGGGGAGAGGGTGGGGTAAGAAAGAAGGGATTTCAAATATATGGTGATGGAAGGCGAAATGATTCTAGGTTGTGAGAACACAATGAAACACATAGATGATGAAGAACTGTACACTTGGAAATTATGTAATTTTGCTAACCAATGTCACCCCAATAAATTTAATTTAAAGATATAAATAAAGTAATGAGATATACTATACATACAGAAAAAAGACCTTTTCTGCATGTATGTAGATTTCAATAAAAATTTTACTTTAAAAAATAAGTATCGGAGTTCCCTGGTGGTGTAGTAGCTTAAGGCTTCATTGCTGGCACTGTCACCACTGTGGCCTAGGTTCAATTCCCAGCCAGGGAACTATCCACATACAAAAAATAAAAAATAAAAAATAAGTATCTTTGTGCTGATATGTAATTATGATTCAATGTATATTAAGTTTAAATTTAAGTATCTAAACATTTATGAAATCCAACTTTATGAAATAAAAAATATAATGTGTGTGCATACGATTTTACACATGCATATTTTATAAGTTTGAAAGGACATTTACCAAACAGTGGTTACCTCTGAGGAGTGGAAGTGATGAGCAAACTTTTAAGTTTTACTTTATACACTTCTTTAATGTATGATTAGTTACAATGAGCACTATTAATTTTAGCACTTAAAAGATCCTAAAATTTATTATAAGGCCCTACAATTCGTTTTCAATATAGCAGAATGATCACATGTATTTATCTCCTCTCCTTCCTACGACATCAGTAGAATTATAGTAAAGGGAGTTAAAAAGTATAAACCAACAACAAAGAAGAAAACAGTGATAGCAGGTGACTTTTTACTTCAGTAATGTCTGGAAGATAGAAATTGGAGGGAAGGGTGTTGACTGAACACACAAAGATTAAGACCAATTTTGGAGCTAATTCACCCCCAAAAAATACCATAGAGAACATGGAAGGACTCCAGATAAAAGGGAAGTCTGCAAAAGAAATGTTATAATTAACAGCTAGGAAAATTTACAATACAATAAAGGCAAAAAAATGCAAAAATAAATAAAAGAGGAGTAATAAAAATATGAAAAAAACCTGTACAAAAATTCCATGTGTCAAATGTGAAGAAAAAGCTTGGTATTGGCAGAAAAACAGAAATATAGACCAATGGAACAAAACTGAAAACCCAGAAATAAATCCATAAATTTATGGACAAATAATTTTTGATAAAGGAGCAAAAAATATACAATGGGGAAAAGACAGCCTCTTTAGCAGGTGCTGGGAAAACTGAAAAAACATATGCAAAAGAATAAACCTGAGCTGTGAACCCTCTCCATAAAGAAAAATTAACTCAAAATGGATTAATGACCTTCATATAAGACCTGCAACAATAAACTTTATAGAAGAAAACATTGGTACTAAACTTATAGACCTAGGACTCAAGGAAGACTTCATGAACCTGACCTCAAAGGCAAGGGAAGTAAAAGCAAAAATAAATGAATGGGACTATATCAAACTAAAAAGCTTCTGCACAGCAAAAGAAACTATCAACAAAGCAAAGAGAGAGCCAACTGAATGGGAGAAAATATTTGTAAATAATGCATCAGATAAGGGTCTAATATCTAAAATATATAAAAACTAATATGACTTAACAAAAAACCAAACAACCCAATTGAAAAGTGAGCAGAAGAACTAAACATATGCTTCTCCCATGAAGAAATACAAATGGCCATCAGACATAAGAAAAAATGCTCATCCTCATTAGCTATCCGGGAAATTCAAATCAAAACCACAATGAGATAACACCTTACACCAGTTAGAATGGCTATTATCAACAAGACAAGGAAAAACAAGTGCTGGAGAGGATGTGGAGGAAAAGGAACTCTCGCACACTGCTGGTGGGAATGCAAATTGGTACAAACATTGTGGAATACAGTGTGGAGGTTCCTCAGAAAATTGGGAATGGAGTCACCATATGACCCAGAAATCCCCCTTCTGGGGATCTACCCAAAAGACTTGAAAACCTTTGTCCGCAAAGACTTAAGTACCCCAATATTCATTGCAGCGCTGTTCACAGTGGCCAAAACATGGAAACAACTAAAGTGCCCTGCGACGGATGACTGGATAAAGAAGCTGTGGTACATATACACAATGGAATATTATTCAGCTATAAGAAAAGATGAAATACTGCCATTTGCAACAGAATGGATGGACCTGGAGATCATCATGCTTAGCGAAATAAGCCAGACAGAAAACACAAAAAACTGTTATGACTTCACTCACATGCAGACTATAAAACTGAAAGCAACAAAGAAAAAAGAAATGAACAAATAACCCATGGACACAATCAAAAGTTAGTGTTTACTTGGGGACGAGTGAGGAGGGGAGGGGAGAAGGGGGAGGGGAGAAGGGGGAGGGGAGAAGGGGGAGGGGAGAAGGGGGAGGGGAGAAGGGGGAGGGGGGGGGAGAGGCAGGAGCGGGAGTTAAATATATGGTGATGGAAAGAGAAGTCACATTAGGTGGTGAACTTATTATACAACATGTTGACAATGTACTGTAGGATTGTATGCCTGAAACCCATGTAATCCTTGCTAACAGATGTCATTCCAGTAAGTATAACAATAAAAATAAATTTTAAAAAAAGGAAATGAAAAAAGCTGTACAAAAAGTCCATGTATCAAATGTGAAGAATTGACTCAAATTAACACAAGTTGTGGTGAGGCTCAAGAAGAATAAAATTTATTCTGAGCAATGGACAAAATTAAAAAGAAGCTGGAAAATAGTAGAGATATGGCAAATAAGGCATATGTTTACCCAGAGCAAAAAAAAAAAAAAAAAGAAAGAAATGGCAATCAGAAATTCAAGAAAAATACTGAACTGTTCAAAAATTCCATTTTCTAATAATGAAAGCAACTAGAACTTGGAATAATATAGAGCAATCAAGGGAGGCTGTAACATTGGAAATATAAAGAAAATGTAATTGAAGCCCATCTCTTGGCTTTACACTGAAAAGTATTTATTAATATATAGTCATAGTAATGTAAACACTATCTTCATTGGCTTTCAACTTTTGGAATCCAACCTAGAGGCAAATCACAGAAAACTTAATTATGATTACAAAGTATAAAGTAAATTTTAACAAACAATGTAAAAGCATAGTGTACAGAAATTGGAAAGTAGACATAGGGGATGCAGAAGGATGTGTAGAGGCACTAATACAGGTAACCCCCATATAACACGGTTGCTAGCTTCCTTAAATGCCGTGTTATGAGAGTCTGTGTTATATGAAACAAATAACTAGTACAAAAACGGGGTTAGGTCCCAAAAATTTAAAAAAAAAAACATATGATTATATTTTTATAATTAAGAGAAATATGTTTATTAGAGCAATTTTCACCAAAAGTATAACATATTAATATGTATTAAATAATGTTTTCTTCATCATCATTACTAAGCACTATTAACCAAAGGTGTTTTCTTTTTGACAAGATGTCTTCATCCTCTGAACTTCCTTCAGCATAATCTTGACTTCTATTCTGTACTTTTTGCAAAGAATCTGTTATTTTAGATTGCTTGCTTTTAGCTGAGAGATCTTTATAAATTTCATTAAATGGTGCTAAGCACTTGTCAACTTCTCTCTTAAACTTTGTGCTTCTTTCAGTGGAAGGATCTTCATTTTGGAAATACAGCTTCAACAGTTTGGCTAAGTCTAGGCCTTTCTTTACACTTTTTAGAGTAAAGTGTTTAACTTCTTCGTTTTCACCTGTGCTATCATCCCCTGAATTATCTTAGCATATTCCAGATGTCATTTCCAGCAAATTTGCTTCATTAGTTTCATCTTCCACCAGTAATCCTTGGATATCTTAAAAGCTCTTATTATGCTCCATGTTGTTTTGAGATTTCTCTAATTCTCAGACTGTTTAATTGAACCGTGTTCTAGGATGCCATGTTGTACAAGGATTTTCCCCAATTTATTAGAGTGAAATCGGGTTATAGAAGTGCTGTAGTATATGGGGGTTAGCTGTATTCTAATTTTAGAAAGTGTAGAATCAAGAGATGCTATCTATAGATGATGAAACAAGAAATAGAGATTCATGTATCTTATAGAAAGGTACAAATATAACCAAAAGACAGGAACAAAAAGATAATACATTAGAATGGATGTTATGGGGAGGGGAACTAAATAGGGGAACTCAAAAGGGTGGTGCTGTAGTGAAAATAAGCTAAATTCCTTTATATTAGAGTGGGAAGTCACTACATGATGTCTAAAGCTGCTAAACCAAGGAAGGGCAGTATATGCATATCATTTAGAGAAAATGGATTATTACAATACTCCCCTTACTGGTTTCCCTGCTTCCACCCTTGCCCACTTTTATTAACACAGCTAGCAAGATTCTTTAAAAGTTAACTCAGACCTTGCCACTCATGGCTTGTCCAATGGATTACCATTTGTGAAAAAATAGAAATACATATGTGTGTGTGTGTGTGTGTGTGTGTGTGTGTGTGTACATACACATAATTTCCCCAGTTTCTGAAACAGAGCTCCTGAAACCCTTATAAATTCCTAAGTGATAAGAGCACTAGGAGCATCTTTTTTTAAAATTCATTTTTATTGTTAGACTTATTGGGGTGACATCTGTTAGCAAGGATTACATTGGTTTCAGGCATATAATTCTACAGTGCATTGTCAACTTGATGTATAATAAGTTCACCACCTAATGTGACTTCTCTTTCCATCACCTTATATTTAGCTTCCCCTCCCTCCTCTCCCACCCTCTCCCCTTTCTCCCCTCTCTAACCCTCTCATCCCCAAATAAACATTAAACTATTGATTGTGTCCATGGGTTATTTGTTTGTTCATTTCTTTTTTTCTTTGCTTTCAGTTTTATATTCCACATATGAGTGAAGTCATGCAGTTCTTTGTTTTTTCTGTCTGGCTTATTTCACTAAGCATGATAATCTCCAGGTCCATCAATTTTGTCGCAAATGGCAATATTTCATCTTTTCTTATAGCTGAGTAATATTACATTGTGTATATGTACCACAGCTTCTTTATCCAGTCATCTGTCGCAGGGCACTTTGGTTGTTTCCATGTTTTGGCCACTGTGAACAGCGCTGCAATGATCATTGGGGTACATAAATCTTTGCGGAGAAAGGTTTTCAAGTCTTTTGGGTAGATCCCCAGAAGCGGGACTGCTGGGTCAAATGGTAGCTCCATTCCCAATTTTCTGAGGAACCTCCACACTGCCTTCCACAGTGGTTGTACCAGTTTGCACTCCCACCAGCAGTGTACCAGAGTTACTAGGAGCATCTTTTGTTCTAAGACTTGGTCTTTGGCCCCAATTCCTAACATAGGGCTCCTGAAACCCTTGTAATTTCCTAGGTGATAGGAGTGTCTTTTGTTCTAATGAAGTGACTCTGGGTAGCTTCTAGATGAGGACTTGTTACCCAAAAGACCAAGTCATGTGATTTGAAGATTGGAATTTTCAGCGCTGCCCCTATTCTTTTGAGAAGGAAAAAAGGGCTATAGAGTTAATAATTGATCGTGCCTACATGATAAAGCTTCCATAAAAATCCCAAAAGTATTGGGTCCCATGGGCATCCAGGTTGGGGGACACATCCATGTACCTGGAGTGTGACATATCCCAACTCCACAGAAACTGAAGCTCCCACACTCATGAGCCTCCCAAACCTCACCCTATGTATATGTAGCTCTTCATCTGGCTGTTCACCTGTATCTTTTATCATATTCTTTAATAAACTGGTAATCCTAAGTGTTTCCCTAAGTTCTGTGAGCCACTCTAGAAAATTATTTAAACCTGAGGAGGGGGTTGTGGGAACCTCAGATTTACTGTAGAGCAGTCAGAAGCATAGGTGACAACCTGAACTTGCCATTGCCATCTGAAGTGGGATAGGAACAGTCTCATGAGATTGAGCTCTTGACCAGTGGGTTCTGACACTATCTCAAGGTGTAGTGTCAGAACTGTGTTAATGTGTAGGACACTCAGGTGGTGTCACAGAAAACTGCTTATTGTAGAGAAAACCCTCCACACATCTGGTGTCAGAAGTATTGTGAGTGTCGTAGTAGTGTAAGAGGAAAGAAGAAGCACAGGAGGGAAGAATGAGGATTTTCTAACACACCATCTCACTCACAACAAAAGCCAAAGACATTTTGTCTTACTAGACCTTACAAAATCATCTCCCTACCATCACCAAAACCCTACTATTCCCCTTGCTTTACTCTGCACCAGCTCCAGTGGCCTCCTCGCTGTTCCTTGAACAAGTTGGACATGTTTTCCTACAGGCCCTTTGTACTAGCTGTTCTTCCTGCCTATAATGATCTCTCCCCAAGTATTTGCATGGCTTGCTCTATCAAGTCTTTAAGGTCCTTATTCAAATGTGCTTTTCTCAGAGAAGTTTTCCCTGGCTACACTATTTGTAATTGCAGCCCCCTCTCCGCACCAGAAGTCCCTATCTTCTTTGTCTGCTTTATTTTTCTAACACTTACCATCTTTTAACACACTTTACATTTTAATTATTTATCATGTTTATGTTGCTCTCCCCACTAGAATGGAAACTCAAAGAGAACAGAGATTCTCATGTTTTGATCATTGCTATATCCCAAGTGCTGAGAACAGTAGCACACAGTAAGTGAATTGCTTTCCCCAAAAATTCATTTGTTGATGTCCCAATCTCCAGTACCTCATAATGTTACCATATTTGAGATAAGTCTTTTAAAGAGGTGGTTAAGTAAAAATGAACCTGTTGGAATGGGGCCCTAATAAGTATGACTAGATTTCTTACAAAAGCAAGACTCCAGGGGTGTGTATGCACAGTAGGACAACTATATTAAAAGACAGCAAGATGGTGGCTATCTGCAAGCCAAGAAGAGAGGCCTAGCATGCCTTCTCTGCACCTTCAGCCCAAGATTTCTCTCTTCTGTCATTTACACAGCTAGTGTCTGATGAAATCTTCTCCAACTCCTTGGAAAAGAGTTATTTCTCACCAATTCCATCATGCATAAAATCAAAACCCCCTCTTGTGCAACAACTTACCAGAAGTATGTACTTTTTCACATACACAACTAAGTAAAGATTTAATGTATGGATCTGTTAGGTGTTTCAGTTGCTGTGTATTTATGACAAATATGTTTATGTTAGTGTTATGTCCAGTTAGAACTGGTTTGTACAAATGTCTGGTGATCTATTTTGGTAACATGGGTTCCAAGGAGGAGTGTGAGAAGGAGCAAGAGAAATCACTGTCCATGCCACTGTCAGTTTTTGTCTCAAAAAGCAACACTTTTATGCTGCTAGATATGGAGAGCCTGCTAGGAAAAAGAAGGAGAAAAGGTTTTGTTCCAGAATCAATGCACTTTGGACTATCTCTAGAAAGAAACACAAGAGACTGGTAACAGGATTGCCTTCAAGGTGGGAATTAGAGAGCTTGGAGATAAAGAAGGGAGACAGACCTAATTTTCACTGTATATCCTTTTATAACTTTGGAATTTTGTTCCATGTGCATATATTAGCTATACAAAAATATTAATTAATTTTTATATCAATAAATTGTATAAAACTAACAGTATTTGGATCTCAAGACAAACTTCTACCCAGCTACAAATGGATGTAAATTATTGTTTCTTACATGCAAAACTGAGGTATTAAATATATATTCCAGCAATCTGTTAGACTCTGAATCTCACTGAGAAAAAACTAAAAAGAAATTAATGTATGCAATAATGTGTTCCATGTTTATATGATTTTCTTTAAATGCACAGAAATAAGCAGAAGAAAACTGACCTGAACTATAATGTACATATACCTCACTAAAGCAACAATTTTAAGTATAATTGGATGTCTGAAAAACTGCAGTGACACCACTTTAATTACATTTTAATATGATACACAGTAGATGTTTCATTAACGGGAACTCAAGCAACTCGCACTCTCAAGTAACCGGCAAATTGTTTCGCCGGTTGCTTTATATTTTGCCGGTTGCTTGACAGTGCCAGTTGCTTAAGTTCTGGTTAATAGAGGGTCTTCTTATTTTTATCTAGCATGTACCAATCCCCATGGGTGCCGATTAATAGAGAATCTACTGTATCTTCGATTGACCAGGAATTTTATGCTGTCAAGACAAGAGAAGACCATTCTATCCAGGAATAAATAGTTCCCTGCCTTCTTTTCATTTGGATATAATAATGATAGAGACCAGACCTCTTGGGATAAAAGAATGGTTTATTGAGAACTTCATTCAAAATTTCCCAATTACCCAGTAACTGTAATACCAAATATCACAAATTACAACAAAACAAAACAAAACATGGAAATGTCCTTTGTCCAAACTGAGCTTCAAGTACACTCCTTTTCTATATGACCTCTAAGTCCCTTCTGAACTTGAGAATGTCTACCAGATGTCTAGCCATCTGAGGTAGTCATCATTTTGATGTATCTTTCCCTGGCTACTCAAGGAAATTGACTTTCATTTCTATTAATGAACCTCACTCTACTGGCACCTCCCATAACATCTTGTTTCCAATCTCTGAATTTATTTGTACAGAAGGTAAGCTAAAAACTAATTTTCAAAAAGTGGTGTATGGTTAAAAAAGAAGAAAGAAAAAGATTGTGCTTCTTAATCCCTTTTCTAAATGGAGAAGGAATCATGCTAAGCTGAATTTGCCAAACTAGGCCATCTACTAACCTGGAGATATTCACTATACCTCTGTCTCTCTACTGTCTGTACTTCTGCTCTGGGTTAAGTAATATCCCATTGATTATTATATTTATCTGCAGAAATTTAAACTCTGTTATTCTAAAATAAAAAGGTCATCTCTTCACCCTTAGAAAGTTGATTCCTATTTGATAATAGCTTTATTGGTTGTGCATGTACACTGATATATTCATCTGCTCTGGCTGCCATAAGAAAATGCCATCAACTGGGTGGCTTCAATAACAAAAATGTATTTTCTCACAGTTTTGAAGTCCCAAATCAAGGTGCTGCCCAATTTGGTTCCTAGTATAATTCAAGCGCTCTTCCTAGCTTGCAGATGGCCACCTTCTGGCTGCATTCTCACATGGCATGCAGAGAGAGGCGAGATCTCTGGTGTCTCTTTCTCTTCTTTTAACAGTCTTATCAGATTAGGAACCCCTCTTACGACCTCACTTAACTTTTATTACCTCCTTTTAGACCCTATCTCCAAATACAGTCACATTAGGGATCAAGGCTTCAACAGGTGGGAGGGGGGGCACAATTCAGTCCATAACAACTGGTTTAACATTAAAAAAGAATGTTTTTTTTTTAATTTTGTAAATTAGCAGTTTATTGGAGATGTATGTGGGGAGCATGTACCGGGGCTGTCCAGGAAGTATCAAACCATGTAATATGAAAAGTAGAGGCATTTGTGCCTGGAAGTTTTCTAGACAACCTTCATATCTACCTACATATATACAAACCTTTAAAAAAGTCAAGAGGTGAAGTGAAGAGGTTGTTTTGGAATTGGTGGGGATGGTGCACAGAATGTCTTTTGGGAACAAGGAATGGAATGTTAGGGAAGGATGGAAAAAATCAGCCGGTGGAATAGGAAATGAGCAGCAGCAGCACCTTATACTGGTAGTCTTTAACCAAGAGAATGTTGACTTTCTAGTAAAGTTTTGCATCAAAGCAAACGAATTCCACAGGATTGAATAGGCTGCTTTGAATCCCTACTACCCCCAGTAATCACTGGGTCAAAGTGATTTGCCCTGCTCAGCAGGCTGAAATATGAACATTGGCTTAACCTGTCCCATCCTGATTGCAGACTCGTAGGAACATACCAACTATATCCCATTAACTCACTCTCTACAGTATTATTGGGCAAAGAAGCTTTTAAATGCTTTTGATGGTAATGACTGTAGAGAAAATGGAATATATATGGCTACTGACAAGTTTCATTGTAACAACTTTTATAACCCCATTATTAAATACATAAGTATCTTCATATTCGTAAACAAGAGGTAATCACATGTGCTAAATCCTCTTCTCCCCTCATTTATTTTGTAAAAATGATATTCTCATTTACTTTTCATATTTCCCCCCTGGGTGTGCATTAGTTACTATGGAAACTTTGGGAAACCATAGTTTGAGCATATCAACATTCCCAAGTCCTATTAGACTATGAAGCTAATTTACGTCAGGGTATTGGGGAGGGAGTCGGTGAGGGTTATAAATGAATGAAACACAAAATGAAATGTATGGCACTGCTATAAAAACACAGGCTTCACTTAGCACCACAGAAGGGATAAGGCTGATCTCATCTGCCCACCTCTGGTACCAGAATCCTGAGTACAGTTATCAATGAAGTTGTCTTAAATTATTCATACCACTATAACAAAATGCCATAAACTGGGGGGATTATAAGTGACAAACATTTTTTTCTCACAGTTCTGGCGGCTGGGAAGTCCAAGATAATAGTTTGAGCATATTTGGTGTCTAAAGGGAAATTGATCCCTAGACAGTTGACAACTTTTCAATGCATCCTGATATGACAGAAGGGGCAAAAGAGTTCTCTGGGGTCTCTTTTAAAAGGGCATTACTTCTATGCATGAAGTCTGCATCCTCATAATCTAAGCACTTCCCAAAGTCTCACCCTTTAACATCATTACCTTGGGGGTTAGGTTTAAATATACAAATTTATGGGGGACACAAATATTTAGTCTACAGCAGAGGGCTACTAAGTCAAGATATTTGTCTATAACAACATCAACATAGGTTCTTCTCTTTTTTTGCTATAATTATTATTTATTTATAAACAATTTGTAATTTGTTTTACTTGTACTTTAACCCAAGAGTTTTTAGATGAGTGATTTTAAATTTCCAAGTGGTCAAATTTTTTTCTCTATGGTTCTATTATTAATTTATTTTTTATTTTATTGTAGTAAGAAACTTTGTCCACGTGTGTGTACCTATGATACATATCAACCACAAGGTACCACATACATTTAAAAATGAATTTACCATCTTCTCTCTTGAACTAGATACTCCTCCATATTATTTACCTCAGTTGTAATACCACATCCACCCAATCACTTAAGCTAGAAATCTGCAAATCACCTTTGTCTCCTCCTCGCTTATTCACTAAATTAAATCAATCACCAAGCCCTGCAAACTTTACCTTCTAAAAGTTCTTCAAATTTGTTCCTTTCTATATAGTTCTTCTTTGACATCATCTAGTAAGTAATACTATGAGAGATGAGGATTAAGTTCACTTCACTCAATCCCATTCTCATCCAACCCTTCCAATATACGAGCATAGTTTTAACATGATCTTTGTTTTCTCTGATGGTTATCTTTTTCACTTTAAATAATATGCATAACCTTTAATTTCCTGTTTGATCAAACATAGGTAGTTTCTCCTAATTGCCCACCTTATAAGATAAAGACATTTATACTCTATATTTCCTTCTACCTCTTCTCACCCTTACCTTCTAACCTATATCCATTTTCCACATCTATATTTTCACACTTCTCTGAGTCATCATTTTTTCAAGTCTTCTATCTGGTCTTCCTGTGTCAATTATTGCCCCCTCTTAACTCTCCACACAACAGCCAAAGTGACCTTTTATGAGTATGAATCAATTTCTGCTTCCGTCAATGGCAGACTAATTTGTTTCAGACTAACCATCCCATTAAGAACAACTGTTAAACTTATTCAACATATTATAAAAATTTTTGGTTCACATTGAAGGGCCACCAAAGCAGCAAAGATTTGAGAGGCCAACATCATGAAGAATCTAGAGAGAGATGAGGTAGATATCTGGCTATGTTTTTGCTTTTAACATATTTGCCAGTTTGAAAGCTGCGTACTGAGAAGCTAGAAACCTGAGCAGAGAACAGTGCAGAAAATAGTGGCTGAGAGTCTAAGAAGCTAAGCAGAGCTTTTGGAAATCTCATGGAACTGAGAGTGGGAAAATAGAGTTGAGTGGTCATGAAAAAGAAGGATTCTGTGGTAAACACCATAGAATTTCAACTGAATCTCCCAAAGGGTAGTAACCTAAGAGTAGGAGACACTGGGCAACACATCATGCCTCATAAACACTGAAGTCCAGTCTCAATCTCTTATCAGATTAAGGTGATTTATCCCTACCTTAGGTGCTTGCCAGAGTAAAAAATAAATTCTCTCTGGAGGAAGATAGCATCAGCAAACACCTCAAATTATCTCTTCAATTTTTTATGTAGTGTCCAACATTCAATCACTAACAATGAAGCATGCAAAAATAACAACCATTAGCTGAAAATAAGAGAAAAATAGGCAATAGATACAGGCGCCCAGAAGATCAAGATATTAGAGTTCTCAGATATAGACTTTAATTGTAATTAATATATTCATGAAATTAAAGGACATAATGAAGAATTGAAACTATAGAAGATTGGCTACATATAGGAGGATTATATTAAAAAATATATAAGCCAGTTTCTCACTATCATTCTACTGAGAGGGCCTGGAAGCAACAATACCCTTATCTCAGTCAATTCAAGATGCTATAACAAAATGCCATAGACTGAGTAGCTAAAACAACAGAAATGTATTTCTCACAGTTATGAAGGTTGGTAATCTGAGGTCAGAGTGCCAGCATGGTGCCTTCTGGTGAGAGGTCTCTTTTTGGTTTGCAGACAGCCACCTTCTCCCTGTATCTTCATAGGATGAAGAGAGCTCTAGTCTTTTCATCTTTTTCTAAGGGCACTAATCCCACCATGGGAGGCTCATCCTCATGACATCATCTAAACCTAATTATCTCCCAAAGGCCACATATTCAAATACCACCACATTGGGGATTAGGGCTTCAACACATGAATTTTGTGGGGACTCAAACATTCAGTCCATAACAAACCTAATAACAATGAACACACCTAGCACTCAGATCTTGGTTTCTAAATACCATTCTCCACTAAAAGGAATCAGTGCTCCTTGGATAAAATGCTGATTCCAGGACTCAGACACATAAGTATACAATGAACTTGAAACATTTTGTCCCTAAAAGTAAAGAAGTACTCAAAGAATAATGGGATAATGTCAAAAGAACACAGAAGCCAGCCTAACAGGACTCCCACTGGCTAAATTTGAGCATCATAGTAAATGATAGTAATAGATTAAAACCCATTGAATAAAGTAGGTAGTCATAAGTCCATACTGCTATGAATGAATGAATGAATGAATGAGAAATTTGATGAGGAACTGGGATAGATTGCTAGATACATAGATAGAGACAGAGATGTAATTTCAAATATACCTTTCCACAAAATACTCATTCAGATATACCTCTCCACAAAAATACTTATTAATTTGCAAAGGGAAAAAGAATAACCCTACAGTGGAAAAGACTGTAAGATACCACCTTAATGCAGTGATAAAAGAAAGCATCACTTCTGTGGTATTCTTGCCAAAAACTTATAAACTGAAAATAATAATGAGGAAATATTAGATAAACCTAAGCTATGAGTCATTTTACAAAATAACTGGGCTGTAATCTTCAAGTGTTAAGGTCATGGAAGTCAAAGAACCACAGAGGAACTCTTTGAAGGACACTAAATGGACATGACAACCAAATGAAATACTTGGTTCTAAATTGAATTGGCAAAACTTGAATGACATCTGAGTATTGAATAATAGTGATTTATCAATGTTAATTTTCTGACTTGATAATTATATTGTAGTTTTGTAAGTGAATACCCTTTGTGCTATTTTTTTTTTTTTTAGGAAATATACATGGAAATGTTTTGAACTGTTAAGGCACCACACCAGTGACTTATTTATAAAATGTTCAGGAAAAAAGTTCTTTATGCTGTACATAAAACTTTCTGTAGGTTTAAGATTGTTTCAATATTTTTTAAAAATGTTTTATGGAGTTTTAAAAACATGATTAATTAAAATTTATGACATTTACAGCACATGACAACAGCTCAATTTATAAGAGAATAAATTGAGTTAAAGTGCTGAAAGATCCTTATATTAAGAGGTAGTAAAAGTACTAATTGCAGGCAAGTTTTTGTCAAGAACACAAGTTGTAATTTTTAGGTTAACAATTAAAAGAATAATAAAAGAATGTATTACTAGTAAACTAACAGATGGAAAATAGAATAATAAAAAATACATTATATTTAGTGACTCACTTTTGAAAATAGAGTATGGGAAGTGGGTGAAAAAGCAACTTTACAGTGGAGAAACCTGGCAGATACTACCTTAATCAAGGTTTATATGACCAGTGATAAATCATGTTAATAGCATGTACCCTCTGATATGATGTAATGAGAAAGGTATTTCATCTCTGTGGTATTTTTTCTCAAAACCCAATAACCCAATCTAATCATGAGAAAATCATCAGATAAACCCAAATTAAAGAACATTCTACAAAATACCTGACAAATTCTGCTCAAAATTGTTTAAGGTCACAAATCAGAGGAAACTAAGGAGGCAATAAAATTAAATGCAAAATGGTATAAGTCATTGGATTCTGAAACAGAAAAAGAAAATTAATGGAAAAACTAGTGAGATATGAATAAAACCTGAAGTTTAGTTTATAATGATGCGGCAATTTTGATTTCTTAATTTCAACAAATAATGTTGAAATTAAAACTGGGTGAGAAATTGAAACTGGGTGAGAAGTATATAAGAATGGTCTCTATTATCTTTGCAACTTTTCTAAAGTTATTCCAAATAAAAATGTTTATTTAAAATATACTTCATAAATCCAAAAGTAGACAAGAAAGGGGAAAAGGAAACAAAGAATGACAAATAGGAAACAAACAGAAAAATGACAGATAAAATCCTAAATGTGTCAATAATTACATTAAATATATTGGATTAATTCTCTACTTAAGGAAGTAGCCCAACTACATGAAAAAAATCAACCATATATTTTAAATGTAAGGATACAAAATGGTTAAAAATAAACAAATGGAAAAATGACATATCATGCAAGCAATAACCAAAATAAATTAGGATATCTATATGAATATCAGACAGATTAGACTTTAAGAAAATTGGCAATATAAACAGGGACTTTTCATAATTACAAAAGATTTGTTTCATCAGGAAATTATAACAATCTTAAATTTGCATATACCTAATAACTTAGAAAATATACACAGTAAAGTGTAATAGAAGAGAATAAAGAAATTCACAATCAATTTGTTAGATTTATACAAATCTCTCCCAGTAATTGGTAGGGAAGGCAGATAAAAAAGTATTAAACAAACAGAAGTGTTGAACAATATGATCAACAAACTTGACCTGACAAATATAGAACAATATACTCAACAACTGAGGAATACATACTTTATTCAAGTGCAAATAAAACATTCACCTACATTTACTATACTATGGGCCATAAAGCAAGTCTTATATTTTAAAAGACTGAAATCATAAAGAATATGTTATCTAACCACAGTAGAATTAAGCTAGAAATCAATAACAAAAAGATAACAGAAAAAATCTCTATTTGAAAATTATATAATATACTTCCAAGTAGCCCAAGGATCAAAGGAGAAATAAATGATAATAATTAAGTTGTACAAAACCTTATGGGGTACTACTAAAACAGTAAAAAAAAATTAGAGCCTGAAAGGCACTTATTAGAAAAGAAGTCTTAACCATGTTTCCCCACAACAGAATACCACTTGAAACAAGACTTTGAATGTAGATAGTTTACTTTGGAAAAATGATAGCAAGGAAAAGGAGTGGGGGACTTGGAATAGTGGAAAAGGGAAAAAGGGAAAATCAACTCAAGGATATGAGGTTATCCATCTGGTCAACACTATGGCCAAGTGGGACTCGATCTCACTGAGGGTCCTCTGAGGACACACATGGAACATGACAGAATTGTCCACTGAAGAAATGAAAAGGGAAGAATGTAGCCACAGACTCACTCCCAAGGGGAAGGGTTGTCCAATGTGTAGTTAGCACTCTTGCACTTCTGGATTACATATGCATCACAATAGCTGAGTGAAGTCTAGGAAGCATCCCACAAGGTGGCCCCAGAAAAGCCCTAGAACAGACAGTAAAAAAAAAAGGACTCTGGCTGAGATGAACTACTGTCAGCTTATACCTGTGTAGATCTGGATGCCTCAGCAACAACTGGAATAAAAAAAGTGGTCAGAAATATATGAGTAGAGACATAGGGTGTATCTGATAGAAGGAAAACAAAGGTTACAGACATTCTCAGATGAACGAAAGGTGACAGAAACAAACCCATACTGTAAGAAATGCTAAAGGAAGTTCCTCAAGTAGAAAAAAGTTATGCCAGGAGGAAGTTCAAATTTTCAGGAAGAAGAATATTGAGAATTAAAATATGAAGAGTAAATATGTAAAAATCAATTTTCTCTGTATTTCTAAAATCAGTTGCCTGTTTAAAGCAAAAATAATAACATGAATTGTGGGGTTTATAATATAGGTATTATAACTTGGGGCTGCTCCCATTTCTCCAGTTCCAAGGTACAGTAAGTAGCCTTGAAGACTAGAATATTGTCAGTCTCATGGTAGCTGAAGGGACTGACCCAATTTTATGTTCCACAGAAAAGTCCCATGCCCAATAATGATTTCAGTGGAAAATAATCAGGGAAGGCCAGCATCACAGCTGTGATTCTAGTTAGAGCAAGCAACAGACCAGTCAAAAATTTTAAAAGGAGATCTGGAAAATGAGACAGCCATAGAGGAATCTGGAAGGCTGTGTGAATACACAGGGCTGCACTCAGGGGAGACCAAAAATGGCCCCTGTTATCTATTCATCCCTGGATGACCTTGAGGCCCTGTTCAAGCAGAAAGTGAAAAATCAGATTAGTCTTGTAAACTGCCTGAAATGAGAATGAGTGTACCAACACAAGAAGATTCCCTAGGAAAAGGATGGGAAACTTACTGCTCTGTTTAAGCAAAATCTTTGACCAATAATTGGCTAACTGCTGAGCTATGAGGACGCAAGGGTGAAACCTACATAGCTAGGTTTAAAAATAAGTAAACAAAAAAAATTAGTTGAGCAGTGATTTCAATTGTCACACACTGCAGAGTAAAAACATGCTACAACATTAGTCCAAGCACATCACTAAAATAAATAAATAAATAAATAATAAAAACGAAGAAACAAGGTGTAGCCCATACACAGAAAAAACACAGCTTATAGAAATTGTTTCTGAGAGGGCCTAGATGATACACTAAGCAACTAAGCTATTATAAATATGTTCCAAGAACTAAAGGAAACCATTTTTAAATAATTAAAGGAATGTGTGATGACAATGACTCATCACATAGAGAACATTAATAAAGAGATATAAATTATAAAGTAGAACTGAACATAAATTCTGGAGTTAGAAGGTATAACAACTGAAATAAAAATTTTATTCAAGGGGCTTAACAGCAGATTTGAGGTGACAGAAGAAAGAATCAGCAAACACAAAGGTACATCAAGAGATTATCCAGTCTAAAAAACAGAATATAAAAAGAATGAAGAAACCTAAAGAACCTCAAAGGTCTGTGAAATGCCATCAAACACACCATACATACATAATGGGAGTTCCAGAAGAGGAGAGGAGAAAAAAAAGGACTAAGTATTTGAAGAAATAATGTATGAAATTTCACAAATTTGATTTTAAAAAAATACAAATTAATCAAAACATGCAAGAAGCTCAATGAATTCCCAGTGGAATGAACTCAAAGATATTCACAGTTAGAGAGATCACAATCAGATTGTTGAAAGTCAAAGAGACAAACTCTAAAACAGCAATAAGAAAAATACATGGTATATACAAAGGAACCGCAGTAACATTAACAGCTGACTTCTCATGAAACAATGGAGACAAGAAGGCAGTGTTATGACATATTCACATTGCTGGGAGCCAGGGATGGGGTGGGGCTGTCAACCGAGAATTCTAGAATTCAGTTCACCATGGCAACAGCTCATGACATTTTCTTCTCTCTAGCTATGGGTATCCCTTCAGATATTCTGTTCTAACCTGTGCTGAGGGAAAAGACATGGAGAGGTTTCTTACTTAACACTATGGTCAACGGAAGTGGCGGCAATTTTGAAAGTATGAGAACTGACCAATTGAAACTAGAATTATTGGAAGAACTCCATATGAAAGATTTAGAACAACTCTCCATACTTGATAATGGAACTGGAAGCAAACTCAATATTGATAATGAAGGCAGTGAATGGAAAAACTTTTATGAGATACAACTTCAAGTGAATGATCAACAAAAGCAAATTGTTACTCCCAAAGATAAGTCAGAAAAAATATCATATAAACCTTTCAGAGAGGCTACGTTCTATTTGTGTGTATGAGCAAATGCCAGTGGAATCCTCAATTACATTACCTAAAAAGCTAGAAAATGAAAAAAGGAGTCTTGAACATCAAGTGAAATATTATGCACTTAGACTGGAAGAAGAATCAAAAGCTATGACAAGACCAAGGACGAAAGTTGTATTATGCCTGGCTGAAATGTCTCAGGTATTAGGCTTATACCAAATCTCTGGAAGGCAACAGATGGATCAACTCCATGTAATAAAAGAAAATCCAGTGAAAACAGGAAGATATAATACGGCTAATCTAACAGTAAATGCCAATAGAGGACCAGCAAACAAGATCAAACCATCTTCTAAAACTCAATCTGTGATTCCAGCCAAAAATGGGTGGATTTCTTTTTCTTCCCCTCTTCCATCTGTAATATTCAACTTGTGAAGGTAATATTCAATACATTTTCCAGAGAATTAAATAGATAAAAAAGAGCTATTTAACCTTTTTAGCTACTCTTCCAGAAGTTTGTTCCTTTGACTACTTAAAAGTATTTTTTAGTAACTCAGTTTCATTTCAAAAATTACTTTTAAAAGTAATTTTAGTGATCCTAAAATTCTAATAGCAGTGCTTGTGATTCTTAAAATATCCAGGAAAACTGAAGGTTTTCATCATTACATTTGCTTTTAGTAACATACCCATGATGTGTTTCAATAGTAACATTCCTATTATATTTGGTTTCTAGTTGGCTGTTAGCTAAAAATGTGAGTTCATCATTTTTTTTCTATTTTAGGCTATATCATGTTCATATTTTTGTTTATAAAAAAGTTTTTAACAAAAGTTTAAACAAAGATGCAAGTCAAATGCTTTTATCTTTTTTAGAGGTGAAACAAAAACATAGTTTATTGAAGTACACTCCAAAGAGATAGGAGCAGGCTCAAGTAGGAAAATGGCTGAAGAGCCTCAAATGCATTTTAAACTTTGACTTGAAATATCATGGTTCATGAAAATAGCCTTCAGTCAGGAATAAGCTTAGTGATAGTCTCCACTCTGTCATGAACTTCTGAGATCTTTGTAAAGCCCTTTCACCTAATCTTTATTTTCCATACCTGTAACATAACTGAGGCAAACTACATAACTTCTAAGGTTTCCTACCATTCTAGAAAACCATACTTATTCAGCTACAAGGTCCTCCCAACTTACCACATAGTGATTTAAGTCATTTCATGATGTTTATTAATTCATAGTGATGGTCTTGTTTTTCGGACAAAACTTTGCAAGTGTCTACAATACTCAAGTATACAAGTGGAGATAGAATGTAGATAGGAGAAGAGTTCTTTTAAGGGATTTAGAAAACTTATTGAATTCTATTCATGTTTAGACTGTTTTTGTAACTATCACATGGGTCTGGAACATATATATAATTTATTTACCCAACTTATTGAAATTTTTGGACTTTAAATTCTAGAAATTACCAAACAGTAAATATACTTTCTAGTTAATTGAATTCTTATATTTTGTCTTTCACTAAAATTTCAATTCAATTCAATTCAATATCACCAGTAATGAATAATAAATACATTTCTACAAGGGGGACCCAAAAAATGAATTTATTTATTTAAAAATATATATTTATTCTTACATGTTTAAACTTTAGTCACCTTCAAAGTACTCTTCGTTTGTTGCAATACACCTATTGAGGGACTTTTTCCACTGCTCAAATAGTTCTTAAACTCATCGATTTTAATGTCTTTTAGTGCTTCTGCTGTTTTTTCTTTCACTTCTTTCACATGAGCAAAATGTTTCCCTTTGAGGACATTTTTTTCTTCCAGGGAAACAAACAAAAAAACCAAGTAGCTTGGGGCAAGATGGAGTGAATAGGGAAGGTGGGGAACAGAGGGTCATGCCATTTTTGGTCAAAAACTACTGAACACTCAGCGTGATGCATTGTTATGCCACACTTTGTTCATGTAAATCATACATCATGAAATGGGCAAACACATTAAAAGTCTTCAAAAGAAAATTTGCTGAAACTAAACACAGCCTCTCACAATAATGCCAACTAATACACTGATGCAGGTGGGTTCCTAGAACACTCACCTAGTGGAGGAAATCTGTATTACAAGGGGCCCACGCTCTAGCAGGTAATTACTGTTTTTTGAATGGGTGGTCCCCTCATAACTCTCTCTATAGACCTTTCTTTCTTGAAGAAAGAATGCATACATTTCATATAGCCAAATAATTATTTTATATGACTTCAAAATGTAATGCAGTGAAATATAACTTCCTATAAATTTCTCTACATTTGGAGCTATTTGGAAATATTTTCCCCTGTTCTTAATCAAGCGACCTTCATATATCAGAAACCATGACTCATATTATTAAACAAATATTATATTTTCATGTTTTATATCATCTTTCTTAGCATCAATGGTAAACTGATAATTTCAATATCAGTAATAAATATAATCATCACAGATCATCACTGAAGAATAAATAAATTTGTTCCTATTATACAGAGGTAACCTATTGTAGGGATTGGAATATATTAGTAATAAATATAAACATCACAGGTCATCACGGCAGAGTAAATAAATTTGTTCCTATTATACAGAGGTAAGCTACTGTAGGAATTGGAATGAGAAACATTTAAGATTATGTCATTCACAAAGGAGCAAAAAATATACAATGGGAAAAAGGAAATCTCTTCAGTAAATGATGCTGGGAAAATTGGAAAACCACATGCAAAAGAATAAATCTTAACTGTGAACTCTCACCAAATATATATCAAAATTAACTCAAAATGGATTGAAGACCTCCACATAAGACCTGAAACAATTAACTGTATACAAGAAAACATTGGAACTAAATTTATAGACCTTGAGTTTAGGGAGGACTTTATGAGCCTAACCTCAAAGGCAAGGAAATTAAAAGCAAAAATAAGTGAATGGGACTATATCAAACTAAAAACTTCTGCACAGCAAAAGACACCATCAACAAAGCAAAGAGACAACCAACCAACTGGGAGAAAATATTTGCAAACAATGCCTCTGATAAGGGGCAAATATCCAAAGATTGATGAGGGAATGCTCAACTTTACTAGCTACTAGTGAGATGCAAATCAAAACCACAATGAGATACCACCTCACACCTGTTAGAATGGCCATAATCAACAAGACAAGGAATAACAAGTGCTGGAGAAGGTGTGGAGAAAAAGGAACCCTCATACACTGCTAGTGGGAATGCAAACTGGTACAACCACTGTGGAGGAACAGTATGGAGGTTCCTCAAAAAATCAAGAATAGAGGAATCATATAACACAGCAATTCCACTTCTGGGTATCTAGCCAAAAATTTTGAAAACTGTAGTCCGCAGAGATATATGTACCCCAATGTTTATCACAGCACTATTTACAGTAGCTAAGTCATGGAAACAGCCAAAGTGCCTTTTGATAGACAACTGGATAAATAAATTGTGGTACATACACAGAATGGAGTATTACTCAGCCATAAGAAAAGATTAAATAGGGCCATTTATGACAACATGGATGAACCTTGAGACCATCATGAAAAGTGAAATAAGCCAGAAAGATAAAATGAAGAACCATATGATTTCACTCATATGTGGAACATAAAGCCAAAAGCAATAAAGAAAGAAACACTCATGGGCATAATCAATAAATTAGTGGTTAGTGGTTATCTGAGGTTATGGCGGGAGGTGGGTGAAAGAGAAGGGATAGGGTGTCAAATATATGGTGATGAAAAGAGAACTGACTTTGGGTGATAAACACACCTGGAACCAATGTAATATTTACTAACCAATGCTACCCCAATAAGTTTAACAATTAAAAAAAGTTATGTCATTCATTGTAATGGTATATTAGTTGAACATCTTATCATGGGAACTCTATCACATTAAATGTTAGTTCTACAGGAACTGCTTAGGAATATTTTCCAGATGTTAGAAAAAGTATGTCTTAGAGTGATGTTGGTGGGGTAGTAAAAAGAACTGAAGTGGGAGAGTCTCTAAGATCTGTGTTCTGATTCCAGTTCTGCCAGTTCTGAGTTTCTGAATTTGAATAAATCACTTTTCATTGTGTTGCTGTCATCATTTATAGAATCAGTTATACTCATATTTACCCTAACTACTGCTTTGAGATTGCTGTGCAGATCAAGGATACTTACTAAATATTTATTTATTTACTTCTTGAGACTTTCTTTTGCACCAAAAAAGGTGTGAATTTACTTTCACTAAATTTGGAGATATAAAAACAACACACACAAGATAAAATATGAAAATAACAGTTAAACAGTTTTGAAAGAATTGGTGACAAAAAAAAATACTCTAGCTTTAACCTTTCTGGCATCCAGTACAAAGAAAGAATGATTTTTATTATTTCTTTCCTTCTGCTGACTTTGGGTTTTGTCTGCTCTTCTTTTTCGAGTTCTTTTAGATGGGATGCTAAGATGTTTGCTTGTGATTTTTCTTGTTTCTTGAGATAGGCCTGTAATGATATAAATTTCCCTCTTATTACCGCTTTCGCTGTGTCCCAATAATTCTGATACGTTGTATTTTCATTGTCAT